>JANSTP010265649.1:0-10856 GCA_025330745.1 Cladonema radiatum | reverse complement strand
AAAAAGTAAACAATTTTTATTAAAAATTTAGTAAAAAAAAAAAAAACTTAGTAAAATTGTAGTTTTTCAAAAAAAAAATAAGCACAAATTTTTTTGAATGAAAAAATGAAAATGTTTACTTAAACAAAATATATCGGAAATATCCATAGTTATAGCTTTGGCACTGTTAAGCTGACTATATATCTCAATGAGTCTGAAAAATTAATGTAGAGCATAATTTACTTATTTATTAAATACAACAAAATCAACAGATCTTTCAATAGACTACCATAATTTTCTATTGTTTTTATTTGACTGCAGCTGTACACCCTAGAAATATGGCTTCACTGAATGGATTTGTTTTTGGTACACAACTTATTCAGAATCATCCTTTGGTGTTATATACATCAGGATCTAATAGCCATCATATTGGGTGTTCTAAAAATATTTCTCCAGCAAGATTGCTAACAGTTATAGGGCTGCGGCGCAGTTACAATTTTCGTTTGGAAAATTTACATTGACATCATATACATCCGAGTTGGCATGCTGCATTAAAGAAAGGCATTAAAAATTTGATAAAACCCTGAGATAATACAGTGCTGCCTTGCCTTTCTAATTCAGGAATTACACTAACAACAATTAGCTGCCTATCTGACAGAAACAGTTTGAATAGCACGAAATTCTTGCCGACGGAAAGTCGCGCGATCAGTTTTCGACCAATCAGGTAACCCGAATTTGACATGGCAGCCATATTGGCAAGGAGACAACATTGACAAAAAATGCAGGGATTCCCCATAAACCATGCTGTCTTTTGTTGAGTTTGAGCACTTTCTAACAAGAACTTTTCCTGTAATCATGGCTGATTCATAGCAAGAACGGTATAAATTTCAGTTTCTATCATCTTTTCGTACTCTTGCACTGTAATATTTCCGGAATTTGATCTTGAAAATACTCAATTTTAGAAGGGTTTGACTGAGAATTCGATTTTCTTTCCCTCGATGACAACAATAATGTTGCACCTTTGTAATATACTCTACGATCAGTCTTTCATTTATACTTTTGAATCATATTTTCTAAACAACAAGTGCGGTGTATGGTGTTCGTTGAAGTAGCTAGGTACCTAAAAAGAGACAAAAATAGTATTAACATTTTACAGTTTGTTGCTGAGCTTCAAGGCTACCTAACCTTTCTGATACACAAATGTATGTGATAAATATCAATTTGGTCTGATTCTCCCTCACGCCATGCAAAGACACTAAAAATCTTACCCTTTATATAGCTAGCTATCAACCTTATGTGAAAAATGATAAGTTTTCTGTTTTAAAATAGGTTAAAATATAAGCGAACGAAAATCATGTTACATAGATTATTTGCAGGAAACCAACATGTAAAACTTACTTCACATTAAAAATAAGAAATCTTTAAAAGTGGAAATTTTAGTCAGCGTAGTCAACAAAAACGTCTGTCTATCATTATTCCTGCTGGCTCCCTCCTACTGGCTTCTTCCTACTGAAGCGCTGAAGCGAGGTCCCAACGTGCTCCACGACGCTACCATTTTAGCCAATTCGTTTCTAGGCCCCTGTATGTTCTGTTTTGGATGAAAGAATAAAATGGATTTATTTTACTTGGTTAAAGTCAAACATTTGCAAATAGATTAAAAATAAATAAATAAATAAATAAATACAATAAATTTAAATAACTAATTAGAGTATGTATACAATAAAAATACATAAAGTTGGTTAGATTTTTGCTCAGTGGTTAGATTATTGTGACTTTTGAAATCCTGAAAGTTTCTGACAAAAATCTTTTATGTGTATTCTCATAATACCAAGGCCATAAAAGTTGTTTGATCTCTATTATACTTTCGCCAGCCATCTTGTCTTTCGCTAGTGTTTGTTTACAATCTGTGCTACAAAGATGGAGGGGATTTCTATTTACTCACCAAGGAATTCTTTAATTTCGAACGCGCATTTCAAGATATAAAAACACTCTCACGTTTTAAATTGGACAGAGAAGAACAATAAAATATAGTACAGTGAAACCTCCCAATAATAGCGGTGTTCTTAAAAGTGTCCGCAAATTGGAGGTGTCTGCTAGGAGTACAGGGCAAAGACACTGGCACTAGCTAGGGTGGAAGTTATCCCACCAGAATATACATTTGATGGGAACAAAAAATTGATTCAATGAATGAAGAAATAGATAAAATTGATCCAAAAAAGGAGGAAAAATTATCGAAATACTAAAAATAAAATCATCAGACGTTTAAGAAAATGAAGAACTTCCTCAACTGAGTGTTCGATGCTACTTATAAGTAATAACTCTTTGCAAATCGTTTCTTGCATCGAATGTATTTTCACAAGTGATATTTACCTAAATAAAATAGCAATTAGCTAGAAATGCAGAAATCAAACATCATCCAATATTGTGAAGGTGGAACTAATTGATGTAGATCAAATATACTGTCTATTAAACTTACAAGGAAGTAAACAAAGCAACTGCTTGATCATGCTTTGATGACCCATGACTGCAAACCCTGCAATTGTGTAGTTAAAGTTTTTTCGATTTCATGAGTCATACTTCTTTTTTCTCTATGCCAAAAATTAAAATATTTGGTCATTCAAACGATGAATATACCCTAAAATATAATATTCATTAAGTATAATGACACAAACTTGAAGAAAATACATAATTGGTAACAAAAACTTTCATAATTGGCCTTCATATGAGGTTCGAGCTCCCCTTTCAAAGTCTATTGACTATTATTTACATCATTTGCTGGGTATTTGAAGAAAGGAATTTCCAATATTCGAACTTGCAACCTTAAAATAAAATAAAAAAAACTATAGTTAAAGGAGCAAACATCAACACCAAAACAAGTCCTATTTGTCGTAGTAGGATAGACTTTTCAAAAATCCAATGTATTGGATATAGATCCAATATAGATGTTGTTGTAAAAAGGGTGGGGAAAAAACATGTGAGGGGAGACGATTTGAAAACGGGGGGGGAGGTAGGCAATTTTAGCCTTCTTATTTTTGATATTTAACCAATATTTTTTCAATTAATTATGAGTCAAAAAAATTTGTTCTGATGATGAAAGAAATTCTGACTACTATTAATCATTTTATCAAATACTATTACACTTTGAATAATATTTTTCTATTTGGAAATTATATTTGACGTTTTTTAATAACCTTTATGAAATGGCATTAATTAAGACTGTTTCTGTACTCGAATTTGCATATTCCCAAGCAGGAGCTTTGTCAAAATAAAAACAGCATGGAATAAATTTAACAAAAGGAAAAAGGAAAACTACAAATTTAAAAAAATTCAAATTTAGGATAACTCAAATATCTTCTTTGATCTTTTCAGAGAAATTTAAATTCCCTTCCACCTTCTCATAACTCGAACTTCTAATTATTTCGAACAAACTTTTAGGCCGGTAGGGACTCAAGTTACCCAGAGGTTGTGATGTTATTTTATGTTAGAAAGAAAAGTAATAGACAAAAATGATTCAAGTAAATAAATGGAAGTTATTACCATTAAGAATCATTGCACTTTCATGGCAACTGAGAGTACCATTCGGGTAATTTAGTAGGGGGTACATTATTCTGTGAGAGGGAGGATTCACAAAATGGGGGGGGGGGTTAACTCACTAATGGGGCGGGATTGAACCCCACTACCAACTTTTTTGTGGCATACACTCCAAAGATATTATAGAGAGACAAAAAACTTTCCTTATATGAATATCTATTCCAACTTCTTTAATTCTAAAATTATATAAACATTTTTTATACCTATAAAGCCCTAAAAAAATCAGTTACCTTTCCCTAAGAAATCTAAAATTGCTAAGCCAGAAGAAGAAAATGCTGACTGAATTCTGTAAGGGCAATCACTGCACCTACAGAGTGCCAACTAAATTTCTATGACTGCTGTATCTATGGGTATATATCCTCTGCATTGATCTTGACACAGGTAATTTATCAGTCACTAATCAAAACCTCTTTCATTGATAACTGTTTGGCTTAAACTATCATATCGAATAGATATTAAAAAGATGAGCACAGCTCAAAATAAAGCCTAACTTCCTGGAACAGATGCATTGGATAAAAAAGAGGACTCCCTCAGGAGAGAAAAATCGTTCATCTTTGTTTGTCCCTTCAAGAAGTACATTCTGAAGGTGGTGAAGATTTTTGATTGCATTTTTTTTTTAACCGTAAATATCATCGACGCAAACTATCATCTTTGTAACGGACAATACTTCTTTGACTAGAGTTCTAAGCATCCATTTAAAATTATTAAGAGCCTAAAAGCAATAACAAATCCTGAATTTGTTCTTAAATACCATTACAGAAACGAAAATGTCACTTCTCGTACAACCAAAAATTTCTAAGCAAGATTTCAGCATGTAGTTTTTGAAAATCAAGCAAAACACACTTATTGGTATGGATCAACAAGCGCAATATCTATAGACATTTAGTCCTTTGCCTTTAATTTTCAATAATAGATCTAAAGTAGCTCATTTCCTTTCTACATTTCGATATTCAAAATATAAGGTGATTTTCCAGCACCTTATATGAGCTTATATGTGTGGTTTTGCATGTGCTATGTGAATGGATGTGCACAAGGTAAAAACAATAACAACTTCAGACAAATAATTATCTGTCTTTTTTAGACATTGCTTGAACATTTTAAACACAGGTTTAACATTTAGACACATGTTTAAAATATGGGTTTTGGGTTTTTTTCTGTACAATTTTCATCTGGCAAATTTTAACAGTTTTGTCCCTTGTTGCTCATTAATTCAGCTTAGATTTGCAAAGCCATGTTAAAGTCAGCTGAAAATGAGAAAAAAATCAACCTTGGACAAAGTTCTGCTTTTCAAAAGAAGCTTGAAATGAGCCAATAGGCGATAGTTTAATATACTTATATAGACGTGCCACTGGATTTTAGATTACCACCAGCGCAACAAGAAACGGACAGCAATCAATAATTTTGACACCTTGACCATACAAAATTAATTCTTTGGTCTTTGACTTGCCACAACTTTTGTGTGGACTAGTCAAAAGACAATACTTTGATTCGTCTGCTCCTGCAAAGGCAAAACAAATATCAGAAGCCAATACGCGGAAATTATTCATCGATAAAAATGACAATATAAATTCAAGTTATTATAGTTATGAATCTAAATCGTCAAAACTGGAATCTATTTCTGCAAATCAAAAACCATATGAACAAAACAGTAAGAAAGTTATAATAATATTAGTCAATGTCAATAACGAGAGTAACCATGCTCACTCAGGCAAGTATTCAATCACACACGTCAAATGACAAAAACTTGCGTATCACTCCTGAATGATTCAAAAGGGCTGAAAAATATTCAAATCAGTCTCCTTTAATTTACGCAAAAGGGATCTTGGACATTCAAATGACAAAGCCTGATAACAGATTTTATTTATGTGCACAGAGATGGCACCACAAAAAAAAACAAAAAATAAGACCATGACTTTTTTATGACTATATTACTGCAATAGCATGCATTGATAGAGAGAAAGTTTCAAAGAAGAGAGGGACTTATCAGGAAGGCTTCCAATCTTCGAGTTTAAAGGATGCTGTAAACAAAATAACACAGCAAGAAGGAAACTATCGCTGTTCACATTATATGCTTCCACTGATTTGTTGAAAAACCTTGAAATTGGTTTTAATAAAGGCTCATACCCTTAAAGAATAAGAAACATGAAGTCAACTGTTTCAGACACAGCCATTTGCAGATATATGATAATTGTAAAGGAAAAAAATTAGTCTTTTCGACAATGGTAAGGCTGTTAAATCTTTAAATCTTTTTTAAATCATTGTTTGGCACCCAAATGTCTGTTTAATGCTTCTATAAGCTAATAAGAGCCTGACCTATCAATGCAAAAGCATGATGAGATGAAACATCTAAATATCAGTTTGCCAATTACAGTTAATTTTGAAATATTTTATTGGTCTCTAAACCCTATTCCCGCAGGGGGAATCCCCAACTCTTGTTGTTTTTATTATATATCCTGAATAAAAAAAGCTTTACCCAGAAAGCTTAATGACTCTCAACAAATTTTATCTGGGAACGTTTTAATTGAAAAAAACTTTGTGTGACCATGCCCATTGTGACTATGTCAACACCAAAATACATGCGGGCCCGGTAGGTAAGTTTTAATATTATTTCAGCTTAATTAGTTAATTTTTTGTAGCTGCACAAAGTTTTACCTGGGAATCACTTATTTTTGACGACCTATTGGTGAATAAACGACCTCATTAGAGTTTGATGACGTCACAGGTCCATTATTGTACCAAAGTGTTGAGAATAAGTTGGTCTAGTACAGTTCAAAGTTTGACTACTGAACCAAACGTAGTTCTGGAAATATCCAGGGGAGAGGGTGGAATCTGCCCCCATTCTGGTTTTTGAAGCCAAAAAAGCCCATGGTTAAGTGAGCAACTGGTACATTCCACACTTTCAAACTAACACATAAGATTGAAACTTTATAGCACAAATTAATTTATATCTTTGCATAGATTGTTCAAAATAATGGTGTTCTTCAAGAAGAGACCTTTTGACAACGAACCAGGCATTCTTGTATTCTTTAATCATAGGACAAAAGACATATTCGAAATTCTTGTAATCTAAATTTGTCAAACCACGATACTGATTCCAAATAAAGATTATTATAATAGAGTTTTAAACAATTCTAAATACGTAAAAGGGACTCCTAATGTGTCCTATTTGTGCGTAACGTTTCATTCATGAAATTGTATTATAACCTGGGATATTTAGTATTCTAGATTGTACCATTTTTTCCATACACTAAATGACAACAGAAACTTAGGGAAATTCCCTCTGACATATCTTTAAACTCAAATATCTCGAGAACGAAAAGCCGTATTGAGATGAAATAAAAACTGGTGTTCATCATTTATCCTCCCCTTTCATATGATTCAATTGTCCTTTAGCCAAAATTGTCCTTTAGCCACAAAGCCACATGTCCTTTAGCCATGTGTGTTAAAACATTTTTCAGAAAGCAAAATATTATCAAAAGCACTGCAAAATTAAAGGGAGTGCCATATTTAAATTCACTTTGTTAAAGTTCATGTCAATAAGCAGATTCCTTGACATGTTTAAATAATTCTTATCAAAAGTGCAAAGACCTTACAAACATACTAAAATCATTTTTAAAAATAGGCGAGAATATTTTTTTAATGACGAGTAGATTCGTCATCCATAGCCAACGTGTTAAAACATGAAATCTATATACATTCGTTTTATATACCTTTGCAACTCCCGAGTATTGTCTGACGGTGTCAATCATAGAACCCATTTATGAATATTCGGGTCCTTTTTCATCCCTTAGTTCTGCAACAATTTCCAATAAAAAATCTTGGAAGTTGGTAGTTTCAGCACTTTCTTCTGTGCCAGTAGTTCTTAAATTCGTTTCCCCGCATCGTATTACCAATTCCGTTTTCTAAAAATGTTAATACAAGACATAATTATCTAAAAGAACAGAAAAGAACAGTCTTTGTCATTTGAAAATAGAAAGGTGCACGGACACTGCGTGCCTTAAGCGGGTTGTTTTCTATATTTGCGCGCCTAAATTGAAAATATTTTACTGAATTCCTCTTTGATAAAAATATGTTATATAATGTCTCCTTTATATATAGCACTCTTATAACAATCATTTAAAGCATTTATCTTTTTTTAAAAACATGTATATTAAATATTATTAAACAAAGAGAGACCTCTATCAATAAATCAATTTAATTGAAAAAAAGAAGAAAAAAGAATATTTTCACTTTTTTACATCGATGTCTTATAAAATATTTTCTGTTTATCACTTTGTGTACAGTTTACATCTTTTTTGTTGATCACACTTATTTCTAATCACGCTGATGACACTTGGTGATGACACTTTTTAATGCAAAACAATTTTTTCTATCAAGCTTTTAAATCATACTTGAAAAGCACGATGCTTCAAAAGTTTTTGGCCATGCTTTTATTTTGAATCAATCACAAATCATTTTTGACGTTCGATAATGTTAAAGCACATGATTAAAATAACATAACATTTAATATTAACATCACAACATCATCTGGAGTGGTTTCTAGTTTTTCTTTTTACTTCTATTGTTATTGTTACTGTTATTATCGTTATTATACCTATTGTTGAATTTGTTTATTTATTAATTTATTTCCAGAAACTATTTGGAACTAGGAAAAGGAAGCTAACTTTTGTTAAGAAACGTTACTTTGAAAGTGGCGAGCGAAAGTGAAGAAATAAGGCGCAATTTACGCCATGTTTATTATTTTTTTAATAAAATGATACAGATCTTGCAGTAAACACACACAAAAAATTTATCAACTTGTATTTTCTCCATTTTATCTTTTATCCATTGTTTCCTAATAGCTAAGAAACTTGGATTCCGATACAAAAAAATAATAGTATAAAATAGGATAATAGTTCGTGTAAAAATTCTAATAACTGAATTAGGGTGTTTACTCGTCAACTTTAAAGAAATCTATTATTATTATAAGTCAGAAAGAAAGGGTGCGTTAGGCGCGTTGGGGGTGTAAGGTGCGTGGGCGCGTTATGCATGTAGGCACATAGGGGTATTGGCACGTCGGGCGCGTAAGGCACATGAGCACGTGGGCGCGCCATTTAGCAAACTCAGTCTGACTAAATAAGGGTTGATTTTTCTGGGATATTATCTAATCATTGCATAAGTCGCCAAAAAGGTCCAGTAAGCAGCTTTTCTACAATTCCATGAGCACGAACTTCTGCCAAGAAAATTGTATTTGAAATATCTTCTTTAACAGCTTTTAATATGTTCTTTGGATTTTGCCAAGCATTTAAGAATGAAATTATCGATTCTTTATGATAATAAAGAGCATTAGCATTATAAAATAATATATTAAATCGATGCCCAAAAAAAGGGAGAAAATTTAAAAGTGTCCCAACTGCCACAAAGAAAAACATAAGAAGCAACCCCTGCTTCGTTACTGCCACGGACATTGAATGCTTTGGAAGCATTTCTCACCAAACAAATAGCTCCTGATTTCTTTGAAGAAAAGGCAAAGGCAGATTCAAACACTTTGCTTAATAATAATGTTTCTAGAGAGCTTAAAATTTTATCGTTTTCAGTAGCAAAGTTGGATAAAATATGAAGTTTGCAAAAGAAGTTACCCATGTCTTTCATTTCGGCCTCTTGTGTTTCAGAAAATCATCCCGATTTTTTAACAGTACAGGCAATATAAAGTTTCTCTTAATGACTTAAATTGGGTGTTAAACAATGGATTAACAGGGCCTTAACCTGACATAGTTGTTTTTATTGACGTCACAAGATAAGCAAAATGAATTTCTTGATCTTTCTCTTCTTTGCTTATTATGTCGCAAAGATCTTCTACAGCTTCAGTGAAGGACTGCATAACAGTACCATGATGAATTTTCTTCTGTGGTTTCAATTTTTTTCTGTGGTTACTTGAAAATTTTGGTAGTGACGATGGTACTTACTTGTACCATCACCATGAAGACAATTGCCGATATTTTCCTCAATGTTATTCCCTTCAAGTATGACATCTGCTACTTGAAGTTGGCTAAGAACAAGAGCTTCTTGCATTATTCGACTTTTGAGGCCAGCAGATGGAAATCTATAAACCTTTTTATTTGCTAACTTTCACAAGACTATTTTTATAACGCTGTTGACATTTTTCATGCTAACATTTAAAGAGAGCAACTCCTTTGTAACCTCTCTGACCTCATTAAAAAATCTACCCCCGCTAAAAGTTATCAGTTCTTTGTCCTCGAGTAAAGAGACCAATTTTTCAAGATCTTTATTTTCTCCATCAAAATCTTTCACTTATCAATCAATGGTTTATACAAGAAAGTATTCACAAAATATTTGAATTGACATTAGAAAAATTTAAACAAGTAGAAAATGGCGATTACGTGGAACAAAAGGAGAAAATACACTCCGAATCTCCCACCACGGCAGATACAGGTTCCAGTTCCCCAACGTCCAACTAAACCACCATAAGGAACTATTACGTATGACTGAAGATGATCCTATTGATGTATTGATCGAAGGTAGAGACGAACCTGTTGATCTAATGGTAGAAAGACCTAATATTTTACCTAGTGACAATAACAGTGATTTAATGTCATATATTTTACAAAGAAATCGTAGAAGAAGAAAAACAAGAAAACGTAGGGGAACAAAGAAAGACAAAATTTGTTCACCGCAAAATAAAAATTGTGGTTTTAAACTGTATAGATTTTGTGAAAGGGCTATACCTGGAAAAAGGTATAAAGATACCTACGCAAATAGGAGACTTGATCGTGTTGGAAAACAAATGAAAAGAAAAGTTATTACGCATGTGGGTGATTTTGTAATTGTGTTTTGTGATTATTATTATTATTGTTATTGTTATTATTATTATTATCATTATTTTTATTATTGTTATTATCATTATTGGAAAGACGAGTAAATATCTTAACAATAAAGTATACTTATATCCCTCAGGGTATGACGAAGAAGTGGGGCTAGATCAGTAGCAAATGCCAGTTATGGTTCATAGCAATGTATACCCATCTATTAAACTTACGGACGATCCTGTTTTAGCTAACGTTGACCCCATGATTAACCCATTTTCCTAAGATGCTCATGAAAAAGATTTTTGAGGGAAGATCTACTTGCATCTCATTCAGGTGTATGAACATTATTCTAAGGCAATCGAAGCAATCACAGACTTAAATTTTAGGAGCAGTCAAACAGTTCTACATGAAAGTGATGTACTGGAGCCTATAGTAAGAGACGTACCTAACATAAGACAGGTGAAAGATATCGAACGTAAG
>JANSTP010265638.1:0-10857 GCA_025330745.1 Cladonema radiatum | reverse complement strand
CACCCCACCCACCCTTTCTTTAAAATACTTTGAGTGGAAGTTAATGTTTTGGCTTGGAATTGGAACTCACAGAACAAAATTTAATTACAAATCCTTTGGTTAAATATTATTCGGGAATGACAAAGAATAACACAAGTATCTGGCGTAATCAAACGTTTATTGTTCAAGTAGATTTTTGAGAGCCCGAAACAAATACAATGTATACAAATATAAATGTTGCCGAAATTAATCGCTTAGCGATTGTAACTGTCGAATCTGTGACTAGTCATCGAGGCTAATAGTAAATGCAAAAACGTGTGTGATAATGCGTGGTGTATATGCATGAATGAATGGCGTGAAGGTTAACACACCTTCTATTAAAACACATTGCATAATAGGCACAACACTGCCTTTAAACATTAGATAAGGCACAACACAGCCACTAAACATTAGGTAAGGCACAACACAGCCTTTAAGTATTAAGTAAGGCACAACACAGCCTTTAAATGTTTATTAAGGCACAACACAGCCTTTAAACGATCAGCAAGGTACAACACCGCCTTGATGTTTTATTTGTGTATAAATATAATTGATGTAAGACCTCAATGTTCAGAATTATGCTCTTAAATGGAACAAAGGCCAACTTCTTATAACTTTAGCTTATATCAGATCATCTTAATAATGAAAGAGAGAATAAAGAAAGAGCAATGATAACGCAAACTTCTTATTACCCTGGATAACTGACTGACTCACTAACACAATGGCTGTGACGGGATCATAGGTCCGCAATTAGGGCTGGGCGGACGGGATGTTGTTTTGGTCACAGCGATGTACAAAGAGGAAGAAACGTTTTTAACAAGTTTATTTCTGAGTTGGCAAAATTCACAAGTGTAATTAACTTCAGATAATTGTCCCAGAGGTAATAAACACTTAACCGAAACAATGGATGCCTCTCCTAATATTTAAACAGATTAATTTTTATTAATCTTAATTTAAAATATTTTTCAAACTCAGTCCAACTACCCTGTAGTGACGTCATAAATTGGACTTGGTTGATCAATTTTTTTAACCTTCTTCAAGAAATGATAAGTTATTTTCTACTCAGATGACGTTGGACACGTCAATAGCGTTGTATTAACCTCATTATCACGTCATCGTAGGCAAAAACCTGTCAAATGCAGAAAAATAATTATTGGGATTTTCAAGGACGTCATCACTTAAAAGAGATCTTGTAAATTACCAAACCAATTGAAATATGATTATTTTTCGAAAGAGCAACAATAGTAGTCCCTTCCTGATGAAAGAAATAAATTATCAATTATGGAGAACCTTTTGTGACAAAATTATTTCAAAAACTATCAGGTCAGATAATCCCCTGTTTTGCCACATTTTGGTAGAATTTTTTATTTTTGAGATTCTTAATTCGCTATACATAATTCGCTCTAATATGACGAAATTTCATAAATTGAATCGCTCTGGAAGTACGTTTTCAAGTGTTCAATCCTTCAAAATTAGTAATTGTGTCAATTTTCAACATTTTTGATGACGTAACTAACTTTTGACGTCACAATATGGGACCATTAATTTATTTTTCAAAAGTATTCGCCAACTTTTAAGTCATTTCGTTGAGTATTAGTATTGAAACCTAGGGTTGGGGTTGGGTGGTTTTCACTCTCATATATGCAACGTACATAAAAAAGCCTATGCTGCGTGAAATTGTACACCCAGAAAACCTCGGAATATTAGATCCCTTAAAAGGGTTAATTCTTATCAATAATAATAATAATAATAATAAAAATAATAACTGAGTCAATAATTAGTCGTATTTGGGCAAAGTTGTATTGACATATAATATTACGTTTAAAGTACCACGAGGGTAGTTCTTACAAGAACGGCTTTCTTTAAAATTAGCTAATAAGAAAAGCAGTCAAATATACCTTTTTGTGATTTAAGCGCAAGGAAAGTCTTAAGAAAAACTCAAAGAGTTTAAATATTTTTTTCCAAGTTAGAAAAATTTGAAAATCACAGTAGACTACTTAGCGGACGAGTACTCACGTATCATTCTTGTAAAGGATCGCGATAAAAGAGAACTGTAAAATAGCTTTAGATTTATCCCTTCACTTGCTTACTTGATAACAATTTCGTATCAGTATTTTCCTGTTTAACACTACAATTGGAGTATTTCCCTATCAACGGTTCCTAAAAAACTTAATAAATGATAATATTGGGCATGGCATCATGAAATCAAAATTGTCAAGCTTGTTGAAGGACAGAAAGACTAAAAATGCTATCTAGCGTTACAACCGCTCCTATACGACGATAAAATTTGTCTTACATAATATCCGAAAATTACGTTAATAATGGAAAATAAAATTTATTAAATACATTCCAAAAGCATAGTTAGTTACAAGCTGCTTAGGAAGCATAACAAAAATTGGAGAGAGAGTAGCTTGAGCTTCAAAATTTATATGATTTTATCCATAAACGTCTTCTATAACAGTAAATGTCAATAACTTTCTCGAATAAGCTTGGCATTCTGGATTAATTTTAAGTATGGAAAATCATCAGCAGGACTTTCATTTTTAAATTGTAATATCAATCAAAATTCGCTGCCTTGAATAGTTCCATTCAATCACCGTTCAATCGGACCAGTCATATCCATTACAGATTGATTACCACAAGCGAGTGACACCAACATTGTAAGGCTATCCCAAAGCCCAGATGAAGCTATAACTGAAGCAGAAAATATCCAATAAATATTGTACTATTAAATGGTACTGAAAATGATTGCAGTTCGATTCTCTTTAAATTATACAGAAAAAGTCGACATAATGCAGTCTTAATATGTCATCAGTAATACAAGATAAATATTATCCAAAAAAGTTTGATTTGGTTATCTACAAGTAAATCAGATACTTGATTTTACGTAGGATGAAATCATAATGAAAAGGCAAGAGTTGCAATTAACAAACAACATACCGAATACCAAAAGTAGGGGCAAATAAAAATAAGATTGAAATATTAACGGCAAGAGTTTTTCTATCTTGAACTAACACTTTACAAATCCAAAATAAAAACTTTTAAGAGGTATATAAATGCTTTATCATTAATAATGTAAGTTACCTGATTCAGCAACAAAAATATTTTGAAAAAAATTATTCGGATATATACATATTCAAGATGTGAACATACACTGTTAGACTAGAAAATTATCAGAATTACATAAACCCAAATTTATGATAGCCAAACAAAAATCAGCTTCCTAAGAGTCATAGACTAAACCTTATTCAAAAAGAATAAACCTTTGACACAATTCATAATGAAATATAAAAATGAAAATCTCAAAAATTTTTGGACAGAATCAGTGAGAATGTATGATTTAGTTTCGACTCCTTGTCCCTGTCTCTGTGTATGGTGCATTTTTGTGACTCTGTAAAGCTTCAAGAATTTTGAAGAACAGAGGCAGCACAAGGTTTTTATTATTTAGGTTTTTAGTCAAGTGGATCAATTGCTAGCAAACTTCAAAAGTAACATTAGGAAAAATGCTCTTTCATAGTCAGTTTTTAAAGTAAAAAGGATATAGTAACTTGAACAAAGAATATATCTTCATAAAAGGAAATATCTGTACATACAATCGACACAATCTTGCAATTTCCTCATCAAGACCTCGAACAGAGATCAACTTTGTTGACATCAATAGTCTTAAACGATAGTACATTTTTAATTTGTTCCATACAATACGAAAGCTAAGCAGGGAATAATTTTAAAAAATGCCTAAATTGAAAAAAAATAAAAAATAAAAAAAAATCTTTAAGAACTACATTTCTTCATCTGAAATAGAATTTATTATCAGAGTTGGTATTCTGCTAAATAATTTTCAACCTTTTTAGATTTAAAAATTTTGAGTCTAAGATTGCAATAACTCTATGTTTTAACTCTGTTTGGATTTATCTATGGTATAGTTTCCAGCTTCGTTTGAACACTATGTAAATATTTGAAATTTATTTGCTGTTTAACAGATCCAACTTCAGCTGGCTTAATTGGAGCTCTTTCTCATTCACAGTTCCCGATTTGGTGGGAAGACGTAAAAGATTATAAAATTTTCAAAAACTTCTCTACAATGTTATTTAACAGAGTCAGTTAAATTGTGAATTTGATTAGTGCTATGGATATGAAAAATTCTTTTCTGTTATTGTATATGGATGTTGATGAGTTGTGAATATATGTCACTCTAAACCTTTTCCAATATACTTGATCATGGCATTTGACGTTTCATCATAGGCAACATATTATTTCTGCAATGCCATTCAAAGTAGTGCATTTAATTGCCTTACGAATTTTATCATTATGCATATAATTTTTGTTATGCAAGAGTCAAAGCATAATATACTAATGGTTGTAAAGATAAAGTATCAATTGACAATTGAAATATTTTGCTATCCGCTTGAACCTACAGTCCATAAAAATGACTACTAAAAATTACAAACAAAAGCGAGAAACCACAGACTATGCCAATTATATTAACAAGTGGTTACCTTCTGACAGACGTCAAAGGAAAAACCAAAATGGAGAAACAGCAAATGTATGTAACATATCTGTGACGTCTAAATTTACCTGAATATCTTTATTTCCCTTGTTATTGAAATAGCGTTAAAAGTCACTGGTTCAAAGAGTGGCCTTCTTTTACATAATTACCTGACACTCTTTTTTTAAAATGACCAGTAAAATGCAACGTGGGTCTAGTTGCTCTTATTTATTGGATAGGAAATGGGCTGAAGTGTTCTCTGAGTGTTTTCATTTGCTATTACATTTCTCAATCACTTACTACGTAACCATGTAACTTTCTTAGATTTAGCTACAATAATTAAAGATGAGTCGTTTGTTTACAAACTTTGTGATGAAAGAGATTCATATCTCTTTTACATAGTTCATATGCCATACCTTGAGAGCACAACATACCATGTCTAAACCCATGTTGCAATTTGCACTCAAAGAAAAACAGCAGCATTAAACCAGTTATCCATGGAGAAAAATAAATAAAACTTAAAAAGCACATTGGACACATGTAGGAAAATATCGCTGTCAACATCTGGGCCAACAGTCACACCCTGCTGGATACAGAGCATTATTGATAGTATTGTGATCAGGTGTTCCGGAAGGGTAAGCATCACCTGCTGTATATAATAAAAGAATTATGTGCTTTTTTAAAATCATAAGTCTCAATTTGTTCTTAGCTTGTTATAATTTTTTTGCTACAATCTGAGGCTAACGTTTGTATAACCTTGTTATAATGAAAAAGCACCCGATTTCAAAAAAAAGCAGCATTATCTATTGTGTATACTTTTTTGAAGACGTTATTTGAATGACTTTTCATTGGTTTTACAGAAATGTTTTTTTTAATACTGAATTGCGAAAATGTAAAGCACAGCTTTCAAGTCATGCAGAAAGATCATAATAATTTAAGATTGTATGGTACATTAGTTATAATGCCGTTTTAGATAATGAAGGGAGAATCAACTTTAGGAAGTGCTGTGTTATTTAAGGAGCAAGTCAATGAACTATCAGCGGAGGCTAGTAAAGGTCTCGGCATTTTATTAACAATTCTTCGAGATATCGACATAATTCAAGCTGATCATATTCCCCGCAGTCTTGATGAGCTTTGTAGAGTGGCCAGAGTGACTGATTTTTGTGAATTGGAAACTTATTAAAAAGTTCTAGGTTCAACCTACAAGGTTTTATATGATTTACGATGGCAATGTGAAGGTGACTCATACATTTATTCATTCATGGGTTCTGTGTGCTCGCCCTTCAGAACCTCATCAATACATTTGGTATAACTATTTTTTAGGATTAAAAAATTTACTGTCAGAAAACAAAAAATGTTTTAGTAAGCTGGTGGAAAAAGATGAATATTGTGTACTGATGAAGTAAAGAGAGTAATGGAAACAAAAAGCGTTGTACACAACGAATAGGCAATCTTTGATTAATGTTCAAACATGAAAGGGAAAGGACATTTTAAAAAACATTTAAAGGGACACAACTAACCCACGCCCGTGATGCTCCTTGTTTGTATTTCCTTAGCCCAACTAACCAAAAATGAAAATAGAATGTTACACATATATTTACTTATGTGAAGCTGTCCACGGCCTGTTTCTGTGGTTTTTCTTTAGACTGAAATAAAGCTTAAAAGTAGGAAACGGAATAAAGTTGAGTATACTGTTAACCTTTTGATGCGAAGTTGGATTGAAATTTGAGTGACCAGAATTTTTTCTTAATTGAAAAGTATATATATTATTTGGCATTTTGCAGTATTTCTGCTTTAAGGATATTCTCTGCAGAACACTTTTCTCACTTTTTTTGTTCTTTGCATTTTCCAACAGCTTTGTTAGCTAGCTAGCAAACTGTCAGCAAGTTGTCTGCCCGCAACTGTGCATGAACTGACTATATATTTAGTAAAAAAAATCTAGATGTTTTCAAGGCTTTTTTGCTGCCAATTTCGTTCATGATTAGTTTAAGTTGTTTATATACTTGGATTAAATTTGCTCATAGTATTGGTGGTGAAAACATTTTATCTCTTTTATTCTTTATTTTTTCTGCTGTGGTAGATTTTTTTCAGATAATTCTTCATCATCATGACAACACCACCAGCAAAGATAAAGAAACGATTCGGAAGACCTCTAAGGGCTGAAAAAGATGTGTCAGTAACGCTCTACAAGTCAACGGTTCTGAGATTGAATGAGAGAAAGAATGGAACCCCATACCGAACACACAACAATTTTGCTTTATTTTTGATGGATTTTTAATCGGCTAACAGTCATCAAACAAGGTATGTGAGGAATAATTTCTATTAAACAGTTTTGTTAAGATAGATGGATAAACAAGGTACCTTCAGAGTACCTTGAAATAATATTTATAACTTGATAAGACTTTAGCTGTCTATATTTTTTACAAAATAATTCTCTTTTTTGGGATATTCCAGACGCAGATGGAAGCTGAGATGAAGTACAAAATATTGACGAAGTACAAGTGGCGCGATTGAGCAACAACATCAAGAAGCTTCTATAAATTACAAACAAAATACATTTCTCAATAAAACTTCTAGATAAAGTTGATTCAATGTTAACAATTTTATTTTCAATCTTTATTTTACAACGAAAGTGTGTGTTTTCACGAAAAATATGATTTTCATAGTCCTAAAAATCCAATATCTTAAAAAAAATCATTTTAAAAAGTTTTTGGGTTCTCTTTCTCAGTATCAAAAACAATGTTTTGAGATCATGTTTCTATGGTTACTATAAATCTTTTTTTAAAGGTAGCTTTTAAATAGCATTGAGGAGGCTTGTTTTCTGTGTTTCACCCCAATTTACGCTACTTTCATAAAACACGTCAGCAATATTATGGGAATTATGAACGCTGATTGGTTGTTTTTTTGATGATGCCAGCCTTGGACTGAAGAATAGTACTTGGTCTTGTAATATGCATATATTATTCCCACATGAGTGCCGCAAACTAAAATGATTTTCAGTTGGAAAACGATGAATATAAATCATCCCTCATAATTCTTGGTCTGACTCCTTATTAGTTTCCTTAGTATTAGTATACTTTAGTATCCTTTAGTATCCTAAGTATTTAGTATCCTTATAGTATTCATACTGTAAAAGGATCGGGATTCTCTAGAGGGTTGGCATTTATTAGACATTGTGTGTTTAATAATATTTTAGGCAAAGTTTGGAGTTTTTGATTGGAGGAGGCGTTTGATAGAGTCTATAGCCATAGTCTATAGACTGAAGTATCAAAAGACTCAATTCTCAGTTATTCCCAGGTTCATTTCCCACCAGGGCATGACAAGCTCTCTCTATATATGTAATCTCAGTGCTCTCGCAATGGTTTGATTGGCTTTTAGCAACGAACATATTTTAGTTCTTGTCGTTATTTAGTTATATCTGACGATTTTAATTTGATATTTGGTTTTGTCACTAATTTTGTTAGAATATTGTATGAACTGACCATCGACATGCAAATGACATCATATTAGCGTCATTATGAGGTCATTAAGGCTTTGACGCCATCGAATCGGTAAAATCGATTTTCTGAGTTTTTGGTGGCTCATCACTTTTTCTTTTTTGTCTTTTTTTTTCGAGGGTAGGGGGCTATAAGCACTGAAACTCATTTACATCTGTTTATTTCATCAAAATACACCATCGTGTGTAGTTTTATCGTGACTCACACAGAATTCGACCAATTACACACATAGTTGTACTAGAAATTTTATAAAAAAAATTACCCTCAGAAAGTCCCTCATTTTGGCCCAACTTTTTTTAAATTTTTGTTCAAAGATAATTTTTTGAAAAATAAATATACTTTAAGTCCTTGAGACCAAAAATTACTATCTGAAGTGTTTAAGAAGCCTCTCTGTGGAGCCGTCAATAATAGACCCAATAAAATAAAAAATATAGCAATTTTTGGGTTTCACATTGGACATCACATGGTCACAATGCCAAAAGGGGGTAAACTTTCTATTCTATTCAATTGGTTGAGTATAAAAAGTTTAACCTAGGTGGGGGGGGGGAGGTAGTTTTCACTCCCCACCCCATGAATCTAATGATCCCACTATTTTTTTGTTTGCTGTCACCACCAAAATGCAAAACTCATGTGCTCAGTTGAATAGAGAATCCCTAATATAGCTTTGTGTTTGTAACCTCGAAAATAAAAACTGCATGTTTCATGTTTGCGGGAAATTTCAAGCAAAAACCAATTTATCTGCTCATTAAGAATCTGTGTTCTTGGCTCATAACGATGAGTTAGATGATAAAATACTTTATAAACAGTGGCTTTCTACTGACCAAACATCGCTAGTATCTATTCAATCAACAATTAGTGAATTTATTGAAAATCTAACAGATAAAGTATTTGAGTTATGTTTACCATCATTTCATTAAAGTGCAGCAATCTTCCTATCTCAGAGATGCTAAAAATTCACTTGATGACAAAACATGCATCATTTTGATGGACTTTGCTGACGACTACAGTAGTTTTATAGGCCAAGATGCTATTCAAGGATTTTAGTGGCAAAACAATCAAGCAACTCTTCAAATTTGACAAATTTGATTCATCATGAAATTGATTTTCGTATTTAGAATAGGGGGCACTATAAAAAGAGAAGCTGCTAAAGCCAGTTTAAGAGCCATAGTACAGAACCACATTTTGACATTTCATGAATTATTTTGCTGGGGATAATTATATTTATATGACAATAATAAAATGTTGATAAGAAAAGAATTGAAAAGGATTATTCAAAAAAACAACAAAACAGATTATTATTCTAACTTCCTTATAAGGTATTATCACAATCAACATTATTTTATATTACAGAAAGAAATAGCGGTTTGAAATGTCTATGATTTACCTGCTGTCAAGTCTTGATGTTATGCTGGTTAGCATGTCACTGCATAAATTATGCGTAATTAATGCTTTTCATCAGCGGGGTACTCTTACTCTTGAACAAGAACAGGAAAGGAAAAAAACACAAATACACTAACAATGAGTTGGTAAAAGGTTTAAAAGGTATGTTTCCCAAAGATTTCTGATAAAGTTAAAACGCTTGTATAAGTTACTGTTCATCATAAATTTATATCAGGTACAACCTTAAAGGAGGGATCAATAGTATCGATATCAAAAAATGATTACCTCAATTTGGAAGCGTTTTCTCAAAGGTGGCAATGTGCTCCTGAAATATAATACAAAAACCTAACAAGTTTTCTATAGTTAATTTAAATGTTATAATTTAATTTTCAAAAATGAAAAGGGTTTCTCCTTAAGACATGTTTTTTCTGTTACAGTATCCTAAAAGAGCAACAAAATTGATGTGGAACTGCAAAATTTAACCTTATTGACAATTAGAACCAAAATTATCACCAATTATGTTAAAATAGTAAACTTAGGCTGAAAAATAAACAGGTTTTTCAATCCTACATATAAAAAGGAACTGTAAAAAAGCTTGACCGGAATTATTGATAAGACACAAATTTTGCTTTCTGTCATGTAATCATGGATGACTGACAGCTATTTTGAAACTTGATATACATATGGAGGTATATTTGATAATGTGTGGACAAGACAACAATTTTTCAGACACTGACGTTCGGATAAAGGAACTAGTTGATTGAAATTCAAGTTTTATTTTAGTTCTACATACAACTTCAAACACCAGAACTTGTCGCTTTATCGAAATTTTTTAATGAAAACATTTGACCTAATACATTTTCTTTTCATCAATTGATAATTCATATGAAAAAAAATAAATAAATAAATAAGTAAATACATCTAATTATAAAATATATACCGTAATGGACTATTCAAAAGTCATCCTAAACTCGTCAAATACGGTATTTTTCCTTAAATTTTATCAGATCTTTTCCCTGACAACTTATTATTTAAATGTTTTATTACTGCATTGTAGATAACAGTTGCTTCGCCTACACAACCCGATGGACCGTCAAGTGAAACAATTTCTAGACAGCATTACAATACCTTTGCTTCGTAACTTGTCCAACCGTTCATGGGTTAACTCACTTTTTTTTACTAGTAAGCTACGGAAAACTTTGCCCTTTTTAGTATGTTTTCTCACTTAGATTTTCCTTTTTTCTGCACTTTTTATTCAAAGTTGACAAACTCTTATCCCATAACTATTCTTGCAATTAAAACATTTGTAAGTATCTTGACAGGCTTATTACATCTTAAAACAGTCGCACTTCAACTTTCTTTGGCCTGTCTTATTTGTGCGGGCTGTAAAATCAGGGTCGAGAACTGCGTTACAACTTCATCCTTTTCATGCAACTGTCGGTACTGGTTTGTCGTTGTTGCAATGAATACACCAGC
>JANSTP010265627.1:0-10859 GCA_025330745.1 Cladonema radiatum | reverse complement strand
AAACTAGATGATATACGCCACGCTCTGCTTAAATCACTATTTATTGCATTTCTTTTGTATCTCTTTGGTACCTTAGACGACTAATGGCTTGGAAACTTGTTCGGTTTTCTGTAAACTGATGTTTTATAATGATCACGCTTGTTCATACCAAGAAAAGGAAAGTTCTCGAGGCTTACGAAAGTGCAACAAAAAAACCAAGTCTAAAGGAACAAATGGAAAACCAATTATGCAGTTTTAGAAATGGGGTGACATAGCTTTTTTCCGTTATCTGACGTTTTTATGTATTACCGTTTTTTGTGATGTTATATAGTAGTGACGTAAGAGCATGTCATTAATATATTTGTATTCCCAAGATGTTTTTTAAGTTTTAACTGTTACCATAACAACCGTGAGTAACAAATATTTTACTGTAATTTTTTAACTTGTTCATTTTATAGATAACACTGACGATGATTTAATAAAATCGAAAAGCTTATGCTTATATTTTTAACTTGTTGTTTTTTCAATTCATACTTTTTCATAAATTTACCATCTCTTACAAAAACGTCTAGTTTGAGGAAAGCTGCATATTCCCCACTATGCTCACGTTTTAACTGTAGTGTGTCTGAATAGATCTGCTGATAAGAGTTCAGCAGAACTCATCAGAACCATTAACACATAATGGATCATCGATGAATCTAAAGGCCTCCCTTAAATTCCATGCTCTCGTTGTATCGGTTTTTATAAGATCAAACATAAATTCACTTTCATAATGGTGCAGATATAGATTGGCCCGATTTTATCCTTAATTTTATCCTTAGTAAAACAATGTCGGCCATTCTTATCATTTTTTATGTTGCTGAAGGAACCATTGCCATTATTGACTACGAAATATCTTTTGTTTCCCACTTTACTTTCTTTGCCACCATTGAAAACGTTGTCAATCATGATGTTCAAAACCCGTATTAAATCTTTGTGTTCAAGTTTTGTGTATAGTGTTGAAAAATCAAATGTGGATATTTAGCACCATTTCGTTTGTTAATAGAATTTAGTCTGTTAATAATTGAAAAAGAGTTATTTACTACCAAAAAAAGGTTGATTTAGTATGAAAATTCTGAATTTGTGTAAAAAACTTAGAGAAGATATTGGCAATCCGTTTACTAATCGGTTTAGTGGAACATTGAGAAGAAGCAATAATGAATCTTGCTCGAGACGGAGTATATACTTAGGCAACCAGTACATAATAGGGAATGATTTCATTTCATCTTCAACGTTGAGTTTTAGAGATTTACACAGAAATGTGTTGTCATTAGAAACTTCCGCAGAAGTCTTATTTACTATCTAATATGTAGCTCTAGGTATGCCTGTAAGTCCAACTTCCCTTATAATTTTTTCAATATAGAACCTTTTGCAAATTAAAGCTATGTTATTTGATGCTTTATCTACAGGAACAAGTACAAATTTACATCGTAAATCGGCTAAGTATGAAAGTACATCTTTATCTTTTAAGGCAGGTTTCACTTTTTGAGGATTAATTTTAGTTTTCAATTCCGTAATTTTATTGTCAACTATATTTAATATTTTGTCTCTCCAAGGGAGTAAGGAATTGTCTCGCAACTTATATTTGTCCGTAAGTTTTTGAGTCATATTATTTAGTGCTTTTTCAATAGATACTCTACACTTGTTTAAGTCAAAAAACTGATTTTCTCTAAATTTAGGCCCTTTAGAAATAAGCTTACGCAATTTTTTGTTTTCGATGATGCGAAGATCACCAGTCACAATATGTTTATGGTGAGGATCACAATACTGAGAATTGTTGCATTCACACGTTGGTACTTCCTGAATTTCGTTGAGGTTGTTAAAGTTAGACTATTGATTACTTTTTTATAGTTTAATATCTTCCTTCAAATAGGTTTCAGAAGTTTAAAAGTAACTACAGGGGTATTAACATCTTTTCTAAGGATATTTGGAAGACATTGAGTAACCTCCTTGCATTTGAAGATCTCGGGTAAATGAAGATTTTCTATGCCTTTGTTAATGAAATCTACAATGCAAACGTTTTTGAACTTGGCAATTTTCTCATTTTGAGTGTTTTCAAATGAAGAATAGAATTTAATATCAATAATATCCAAGATAAAAACGTAAAATTGCTCTTGAAGTATGGTCAATTGCCTGCCATGAGAAGAATCTAGAATATAGGAGGCTATCTTTTTAAGTAGAGATTTGGGCAGTTTGTTGCATAAAATTCGAGTCTTATTGTAGGCGTTAGTAGGATCATTTTTCAGGCAATCATCTATTTAAATACTTTCAAATAAAGTTTCTTCATCTTCGACTAGATTGGTAGTATTCCTCTGCCTAGGTCTTATTGGAATTTCTAGATAATATTGGAAAAAGCTTACCAATAACAGGATTGAGAAGCTCTGAATTACTTACTTTTTCAACTGCTTTTTCGTTCTGACCCTTATATATAAAAACTTCAATGGAATGCTCATATTCCAAGTGTTTTGATCTCCCATCACTCGTACTCATAAATCTGAATATTTAAAAAGCTCATTGCAGCAAGTTCTTTACAAAACATCCAAAAATATTACTATTGTGAGCAGATAATATTATGCAACTAGTTTGCCAGCCATGGTCAAGAAACCTTTGTGATATACTGTTCTAAGTAATTAATTTTTAATAAAAAAATTGGAACAGATTTGAGTGTTGAAAGTCCCATTACATATAAATTACTGAGGTTACATTTTTGCTCTAAATTTTACCTCAATCTTCTTTAGTAGTCCCTCAGAAGGACTTCCACAAATGTTTTTTTTTGGCAATTTTTTATAATTCTAATCAATAACGAAGGAAACCTCAAAGGGAGTAGGTCATTTGATCGTTTCATAATTAGTGAATACAATATTTGCGCCTGCAGTTGTACTAAGTTAAAATTTTTTATCTCACCTGATGCTGCTACAAAACACCCTGGATGTAAAGTTTTCTTATAATACAAAATGTATGTTGAATCTTAATTAATCAGCACGTATGTTGTCACAAAATTATAAAACAAAAGAAAATTAAATTTTGAGACATGGTGAACAGGGTATGAAACCCTTGGCTCTTGGTTTGAATTTCCCTCTAATTTATTTTGCCAACACTACAGTATATTTCCCCATTGATAACACTCCAACCATAATAATGTTTGTTTCTATGAAAAAGATTTTTCTAATTTGCCGACTGGAATACTTGGCTTGTATAGTATTCGGAAAAATACTTTTTTATCCCAAATGCCATTTGAAAATGGGGGAAAATGGACCTTTTCCCCCCAAAAAGGCTATTCTCGTTAAAAGAAGTCGGTAAACGTCAGCCGCTCTGCATATACCATTTTCAAAAGAAGATATTTCTTTTATGTTTATTTTCAAAAGAAAAAAATTTCTTTTATCACCATTTTCAAAGAAAAAAAATTTATTTTATGACCATTTTCAAAAGAAAATATTTCTTTTAAGACCATTTTCAGAAGAAGATATTTCTTTTATGAAGATGAAGAAAAAGAATGTTATTCATTTTACTTGCCTTTGACGTCATTTCAGAAGAATTTTTTCATTAAGAAAGTATTCATGGAAACATCGTGACGAAAGTAGAAAACGACACATTTTATGATTTAACCGATCATATTGTTTTTCACCTTAAAAATAATATTTGGGGAGAGCTATTTTCACCATTTTTGGCCCAAATAAATATTTAAAAAAAAAAAGAAATATATTTTTGAAATAACCAGCGGTTATAGATTACATCTAGATAAAAAAAAAAAACATCTGATAGTGGCTCTTTAATTGAGATATTTTCATTCAATTAATGGCACAAGATCAGTTTCTGATAAATTCAGATTGAATCTACAATTATCCCTGAGACTCAGTGTACATGTATTTCAAATCAAATACTGTAATCTTTATATCCAGCTCCAATAATATAAATATACATATTGAAAAGACTTTTGGCTGCGTAGAATCTGCAGCAAATTATGCCTCAGTTACTTTGACTGATAAATAAAGCATCATAAATCCTGCTTTGCAGGCAAAATGTTTAAGCTCTCAATCATATGTCTTTAGAGACTCAGCCTAGCTTGCTTTTCTTTATCGAGTAGATTTTCAAATGATTAAAAATCATGAAAACCAATATTGATGTACTTAGTAGCCAACGCAGTTCTGAACAATAAAGTAACTCCTGAAACAAAGTAATCAATCCCCTTTGGTCAGCTCAGCTAGCTAGCTTTTATTTCTCAGAATTTTTTTGTTTATCTTCACGGAATTACAACCACATGTCCATTTTTATTTTCAAAAACTATTCGAAGTTTCCTCGAATGTAATTGGTATAATTTTAAAGGAGGCCGTTCTGATTGGACAATATTTAATTATGATGATTTGGCAAATAAACAAAAGAAACTATACGATTACAAACGCTGTGTCAAAAAGAATGAACGGAACTTTGGAAATTCTCACTCCTCGTAAGTATATTATCTCTTAGACTAGAAACTAGTCGTTCTTGATTTTTCAGAAATGAGTAAAATTTCAGCCAAGCGAAAACTCAACTGGGAGAACGACTAGTGTCATTTGGCGGAAAATGAGAAATCTATAGTGACGTCATAGCTTTTTTTATTTTTCCGGGGGTATATCACAGAGTTAGAAACACATAAACAAAGCGCAATTATCAAAACAAAACAAACTGAAGCGCATATCAAAAGAAACAGACAGACAGGACGGCAGATAAAAGAATGATACATATTTTGTATATTTGTCTGAAATATGTTATCAAAAAATTATCATCTGAATATTTATAGCTAGCCATATTTTTTTCAAAGATAAAGGAGGAATTTTAGTAAACTTGTTTTGCTTACTTGCAATATGTTGGCATGCTGCAGGTGATATCGAATAAATACTTAGACACCACCTTATTATTAAGGGGTGCAATCTCATCCCTCTGCTGTAAGGTTTTTCTGCTTGCTGAGCTTGTTGTTGCCTAAGTAACCATTGAGGTGTTCCTTCTTCCAATGCTCACACGCATAGCTGATTGGTAAAAAAATTGGCAGGCACAAAAATTTAGACTAGCACTGCAAATACACAGATTCAGAAATGTCCACGGAAAAGCATCTACAATTAGCACAAACGTTTTGACAAGACAGAATTTTTCATAAAATACACAAACTAATTAAACGCTATAAAATAGCCTTAAAAAGTAAAGAGAATAACATTATCGTGAGTAGCAATCACCATTCATTTGGTGGTATATCCAAAAATTTATGCAAAATATCTTTGAATTCTTTACACGTTTTTGCAGTAATATCTCCTTGCCGTAGGACAATCTTTTTCCTACAAACACGGCATATTTCTTCGAGCATTTTCAAATGTGTTTCAGTCTTGCTATCTAGTCAAGAAAAATTAGATTCAAAAAGTCAACCTCAAACTATGCATATATAAAATCCATAATTTTCTTTTTGAATTGAACTTAAGCTAGAACCTAGTTATAAGTTGCTACATGAAATTCCCCTTTTTAGCATAAATTTAAATAATTAAATTACGAAAAAGTCATCATCAATCAGTGGAAATCAGAGAAAATCAGTAACAAGAGAATAATTGTATACAGTGCACCAAGTGGTTTTTGTAGTGTGAAAATATTTGACTTTTGTTTGGGGGCTTGATTTTCCCCATACTAGTAATAAGAATATGAAACCACATATCCAGACTGCTGAGTATGTCAGTTGTGCACTTGAGGAAAAAAGCCATTAGCTATTTGTGTGCAGTTGGTCAAAGCAAAAGCCAAAAGTTAACCTAAGAATAATTTTCTTTCATATATTTTCTATGCAGTAGACTTGCTCTAATATTGATATATATGGTATAACAAGATCTGGACTGTACTATTGAATATGGAGTTTAGATGATTAGATAGCAGATTCAAATCAAAGCAAAGTTATTTATGTTGTTTATATGTTGTATATTTATATTGTTTAAATGAGATGTTATTTATATATTTGCTTTAAATTTTTTAGCAAAATCTAGCACTAAAAGAGCATAATATTGGGAGAAACAAGTTTTGGCATTTCATAGGCATGTTTTGTGGCATTATCACTGCTTTTTTCTTTAGTTTGAGTAAAATATAAATAAAAGAGAAGAATAATAAAAAAATCTGAATTAACTACATAACATTTTCAAACTCTCAACCAAATGTTTATATAAAAACCATCTTAGAAGAGGCTTAAATCACTTTATAAACACTCAAGTAGTGAATTGACCAGTGATTGAATCTGTAATTGTAGTAAATTTGCACCAGTGCTTTGAGAAGTTTAAATCCAATATGAACTTTTATAGCATTATTTTTTGAACAATACCAAAACTTTTGGTTATTTTGGTAAATTTTCCGATTTACTGGCTTAGAAAAGGAAATTTTCAGGAGAATTTAATTTTGCGGTTTATAAATACATCTTGAGAATTCAATTTCACCGTTGCAATCATTTTTGTAATTTTTCGCAGGAATTAAATTTTGTATATATTACAGTGACTTTGAAGAAACTGTAAATTAGTAAAATAATTATTTTCCAATATATTTTTTTAAACAAAATTTTTTCAAATTTTATAACAAAAAATAATAAAAATGCCTAAATTTTGCAGGATCAACATAATCGCTCAAATTTGGAGGGGAAATTCATTTTACGATTAGGCAAAAACGGCGAACTCCGTAAAAATAAAAACAAAATACATATTAAACAAATATTAAAGCAAATAATTGCACAAGTAGATAATTTTGACTACAAGATAATTGATCACAAGTTAAGTTTGTTTTTTCCAAATCAAAAACTACACTGGGATACAATCATTGTTTTCATGCGTCTTTATATCTCTTAATTTTAGTTCAAATTCCCATTTCAATCCCCTCCACCTTAAATTTACAAGATTTTTCATTTTACTAAAGGCATATGTTTTACTAATAAAGTACATAATGACGTGAAATATAACAGAAATATTTCTCAGCTGATTAAAATGGCACAACGATATTTGCATTAAATATTTCAGCAAAGTTCATCTGTCTTATGTTTTTTAGGTTAAAAATATAATAACTTAGATTTAGATCTTAGATTTACATTTATTTATTCAAAACTAATAATATATTTACAATCAACTTGCAGTACAACTTGCAGACATAACCAAAACAGATTTTTTTTATTTATTTATTTATATTTATTTCGTTTCAGTTTCAATGGCTCTATACAAGGTAAAAGCTTTATGTCAAAATTAGCAAAATACAACAACCATAATACCATAATAGCATAATATAAAATATGTAATAATCGTAATATATTTAGCAATACCTTATACCCGAAAGATCAACGCAGCTGGGAAACCCGGAGAAGACCTTTAAGGTCTTATCACTGGACCCTTAAGTTATTCGATTTCTTAGCTTTTCAAGAAAGTAAATATTTATTAAAAGTTATCACAGAAAGTATATAAATCTAATGATAAAAGGTATTGCTTTAACCTAAGCTTGAATGAATTAAAAACTGTATAGTTTTTTAAGTCATTTCTTTCAATAAAAATTAGTTTATTCCACAAGCGTGGAGCACGATAATCAATACCGAATGGGCTTGCTTTTGTCTTACATTTGGGTTCAAAGAGAATGCCTTCATTTCTAAGCTGGTATTTTGATATAAGTCTTGGAGTAGCTATAGTTAAAAAGGCTTTTGCGCAAATTTTGTTAATGCTTTTGAAGGTGAGACATAATATGCTATACAAATTTAATTTATAAAGTGATGGAGCTTTAATATCTTGGAACAAAGGTGTGCGAAGATGGATGGATTTCAATGGATTTCAAGATGGAAAGATTGATTTCAATCCTCCTTGTTGAAAAAATTTTTTTCTTGATTTTTTTTAGGGTATATACTCTTTTTCATTATTAAAAAAAACATATATGACTTGAAATCATGTAAGAAGAGTAGTTTCACCTTATTAAATGATAGAAAATTGAGAAAGCAACATTTTAAAGAGGAAATTTTGAAGCCAAAAAAATTTTAAAGGGTCAAATTAAATAAATAAAAAATGAGTTTCGGAACGAAAATTTGGCACAATGAAAATACCTCTTAGATTGGATAATCCCTAATTTTCTCTCTTCAACATTTTTCTTCTCTAATTTTCTCTTCTCTTCTCTTTTCTTTTTCAATTAAATCTGAGATTTTATATACATCTTTAAAAAGAAAGTAAATGTATACAAGACTAAATCTACTTTCTCAACGTCATGAATTGTTTTAATTGATAGTAATTTGGTAAAAAATCAAAACAAATTTGCTAAAAGTGTTTCTTTTTCATCATTTCGCTAGTACTGAAAGCCTGTTTTCTTTTGATCTTATTTTTAGAAGTTGACAATAAGTTATCATAATCAAGGTATAAAGTCTAAGAGTTATGTAATAGAGTCATTATTATTTTTCTTGTTAGGGTAACATTAAAGAACATAGAAAAGCTGAGGTCTTTAGAATGATTTGTTCAGACTGTTACTTTTTTATCATATCGTTTGCTTGATAATCAGATTGGTTTTATTTGAGATATCTCCTTTCATATTTTATGCTCAGAATCATTGATTTGAAAATTTCATCAATTTCATGGTTTTTAAGAATTGAACCTTCCCGTTTTAGTTGTTGAAAGGTTAATTTTAATATGACATCACTTTGATTTACCAGAAACATCCTAGTAGCCTCCAGTAAAAGGATTAGTCGTTTTGACATTTTTCAAGGAGTTACTTTATGATCATTTTTCTTGTCTGTGAAAAAGATTCATTATTTTGTTGTAACTTCATCTATGTGCTGTGAATTTTTTGGAGGTTATAAATTTATCATTAATTGAAAGGTTTGGAAAATTTCATCATTATAGCTTTGTCCTGTGCTGATTTATCATAATAAAGCAACAACCAGGTGAAATGTCCAATATTACGTCAAAAAGTGCATCATATTTTTGAACATGTTCTAAAATTCTTTTCCTGTTTCAAAAAGATTGTTACGCTTTTAGCATTTCAACCAGTCAATGGTACCAAATTGAATATGTTTCACCAAAACTACATAAGCTAGCTAAATTAGGTTAACATCACACTTCGCAAAAAGTGAAAATGACAATACTCTTTTTTAATAAGAGTATATCTAGCAAAAATGTGTCTCTGTTTTGGAAAACTATCAAAACAGAGGATGAAAATGTTCATAATGCTAGCATATAAGTCCACCCTTGGTAGGTAGATGTCATACATTCAAGCTATTTACATTTGTAAATGATATGTACCAGCCTACAGATAATAGATTATGATGACACGTATTTTAGCTCTGAGCCTGCTAGTTGAGAAACCAGTTTTGGCCAACAAAAGTATATCTCAAAAGGTTTATCTCAAAGTATGGGAACAGAAACAAACTACGTGGTGATTTAAGCACGCAAGTGTCATTCAAATATGAAGTTTCTTTGTGCTTGGAATATATATTTTTTGTGTGTATTAGGCATGATCTTGTTAGCTACCTCTAATCAAATCTACAAGAAATAATCTGATTCTCAGAATCTTTCACCCGGTAAAATTTATCTGTGGATCTGTTCAAGTCTTGCATAGATAAAAATGTGCTCCTCTCTCTTCGATATCTTTGATAAAACTGGTTATCTAGTTGTCTCACCCCCAGAATTTCTCAAAAATTCACTTCGCGTAGCGAAAGATCAAAGGAAGCCGCCTATCAAAAGTTTGATCGGTAGATGCTATTTGTCCCACTTAAAATTTTCACAAAAGCCAAAAGATACTAGTCCATTCTCCCAAATTGCCGAGTTGCGATTCGCCGAGATATCCGATTTTCCTATTTTCCCGTTTTTGTGGAAAAAATTATTTTCCCGCTTTCTGGCTCTGGAGAATGGACTAGATCTAGTCTAATAATCTCTTTGATTAAGTAGAACCAGTTTCCATTTTCTTTTGGTTTTGTTTTAACAAATCTCTCTGATTTGAGTCGGCTAAATGGAGGAACCCTAGATACCATAGATTAACTGTAACCATAGTTTTGGTCTAATAAACTATATACTTTCACATAAATGGAACTTCTAGATCTTTTATTTCCATCAAAAAACGGGAACAATAAGCATAAAACAGTGGTCGAATTTCGGACGTGACAGCAGCGCAGTCTTTGAATTGAGAAGAAAACGCAAGATAAAAGTTTGGTATGTCGAACTTTTTTTATAGTGTATTGACATTTCTCAGGACTATTCTATAAAAGTTGATTAAAAGATATTTTAAGTTGATTAAAAAATATCTCCTGCCATAAAGTTTAAAAATTTGTATGATTTGTATACGCTGCTTGACTTTTGACTTGTCCAGCGTGTGTAAAGGCCTACGACATTTATTTGGCAACTCGCCTTTAATTTTGTAGCGTGGGCCCAGTTCAAGCATAAGATCTGGAAAGAAGCATTGAGAGCGAAGATGAAATTATTTAAGCCAGGAACAAAAGCTGCATTTCTAAAGAAGAAAACAGAAATGAAATTCAAAACTGAACAATTAGAGGTAGAGTAAAAATGGGATTGGCAAAAGCTTGCATGAGTTAGACTAGAAAGTAGTCGTTCTTGATTTTTCAGAAATGAGTAAAATTTCGGCTGGAGCGAAATTTCAACCGGGAGAACGACTAGTGTCATTTGGTGGAAAATGAGAAAATCATAGTCACGTGATATTTTCATTAATTTTTCCCGGGGTATCATCACGGAATTAGAAACATAAACATACACTTCATCTTACAATTTCTGATCAAATTATTTTTTCGTTCTTTAAAAGCAAAAGAATGTTAAATTTCTTAAAAGATGGATTTAACATTTAAAAACAATAATAACAAACCGAGTTTGTGCCCCTGGTTACCA
>JANSTP010265616.1:0-10863 GCA_025330745.1 Cladonema radiatum | reverse complement strand
CTAGTGAACTGAAACTAGCAGAAGTTACACCTGTATTTAAAAAGGATGATCCTACTTTAGTAAAAAATTATAGGCCTGTGAGTGTCCTCCCTATAGTTTCAAAAATATTTGAGCGGTTAATGCTAGCACAGATATCTCAGTTTATGAATAATCATCTGTCACCACACCTTTGTGGTTATAGGAAGGGATTCAGTACGCAGACAGCTCTTAAATCAAACTTTGGGACCCGGAATGTAATTGCAGATTGTGTAAGACTGATGTTAGAGATTGAGGATTTGTCTTTTGTTTTCTTTTTCCCATTTTTCTTCTTCATTCCAGTGTCTACTTGTCTTTTACCTTGATGTAAATATGTATATATTGTTGATATTTTTTTTTTGAAATTTTTTCATATTTTTGATATTTTTGATTTTTGATATTAATTTTAATTTATTAATTTATATGTTCCTAATCTATAACTCTATGTATTTATATATTTATTAGTTTATTTTGTGCTTATGTTGTTTTTTGTAATGTTTTTAGCTGATTTTATGTATTTTAATTTTTATTGGTATTATATTGGTATTTTATCGGTTTTGTCATGCCTCTTTTGTATTTTATACTTACCGGTGTAAAATAAAGATTTTCATTCATTCATTCATTCACCTTTGGCCCATGGTACCTAGCTGCATTTTGTCCATTAAAAACAAATACCACTGATGGTACATTGAGATCAAAAGAGGATCTAGTCTGCCTTTTCTTCAAAGAGAACATACTCCCAGAGTAGTTTTCTGGATTTTCTTTCTTTAAAACCTTAAAAATTTTAATCATCAGCATCTGAAGATTTTGATGGTGAATGCTAAAAGAGTAATCTTTACTTAGAAGTTCTTGAAAATTTGATTTATAATCGTCATAGACTATTCTTAAAGCTCTTTCGTGAAGTCTATTAATTTTATTATTACATGTTCTTTTACAAAACATCCATGTCAGCTGGCAATACTTGAAATGTGACTCAATAAAAGATTTAAACAGTATTCTCTCCTTTTCAACTGAAAATATCTACTGAACCTTCGTAAAGCACTCAGTTTTCTATTCGCTTTTGGACAAATGTTTTTGATATGATCTTTAAATTTAAGCTTATTATCAATGGTAAGTCCTAACAACCTAACTTTCTTCTTTTCCCAAATCTTGTTATTTCCTATATTTAACCATAACTCCTCATACTTATGTCCAGAAAATAAAAACTCGCATTTTTCTGCATTTAATTTAATGCAATTACAATTAAACAAAGCAATAGCTAATTCTGAAGATTCTTCTAGTTTCCTTACAACAACTTCATGAGCCCTATCACAGAAATTAGGAGTGGTGTCATCTGCATAATTGCAAACATCATTATCTTCCAACACAAAAAACAAACCATTAAGGTAAATGTTAAAAAGCAAGGGACCTAAAAAGGACCCTTGCGGAACACCCTGAATTAATTCAGAGCAGTCACTGAAAGCAGTATCTTAACATGCTGATATTGATTAGATAGATAGTCAAAAGTAAGAGCAAGTGATCTACCACTAGACCCATAGGCATGAAGCTTAGCAATCAAAAGTTCATGATTGATAGTATCAAAGTCTTTTGAAAGGTTGATTAGAACTGCTCCTGCATAGCCACCACTGTCCAAAGTTTGCTTCCATTTTTTCAGAAAAGACATAAGCACTTTTTGAGTGTTATATCCTATTCTATAGCCACAAAGGTCTTTTGAGAGGAACTGTTCAATATATGTTGATATTTGTTGGTGCATTATCCTTATTATTATTGTTAGGAGAAACATTGGCGAGTTTTAGCTCGTTCGGAAATAAGCTATTCAACACCATTTCTTCATTCCAAATTTTAGTTAGGAAGGGAGTGCACTCAATATCTGAACATTTGAACATCTGAACATAAAAAGTGGAATTAATTTGTATAATAATTTAAACAAATACAGCAAATCTAAGAATAAAAAAGGTTTTTACAAAACTAATACAGCAGCTAAGCTAAGCGATACGTTGATCTGTTTATCACTACATTACATACACAAGTGAATTTTTCTTCATACTTTCTTATTTCTAAAGTTCAAAACACGGACTGTCTAGGTCTCATAACCTGTAATGAAAGTCGCGATTGAGCAAGTCGATTGTTTTTCCAGTGGTATAAAGATTAAAATTCGAAAACACGAGACTTTAGAAAAAGATTTGAATGTCCAACTGTCCTGAGACATGTTCAAAATTGCGCTTTAAATGATCCAAGCCTTCAATTGATGCCCCGTGATTCCAACCTCATTTTCCGCAGATTCAAGTCTGTGTTAAAGGATATTTTTCGGAGCAAGAAGTACAATATACTCAACAAAATATTTGTGGACTCTTCATCGTTACTTCCTGTATATGATATTTCTAATGACCAACTCATTTCAATCAACACAGTCCATTCAGCTTTTTCTTTGAGACAGGTTTATTCAATCAAAACCCAGTCATCAGAAGAGCAGCTTGTAAGATTAAATAAAGAAGCATTTTTTGCAGACTTGTACACAAATTGCGACATATTCCAAGCTATCGGTAAAGAGATCTGCCTAATACTAGATATGGTATATACTTGGAGCTTCTGGGTGTGAAGCTGTGGTTGAAGGCTTTCATAGTCTAGTGAAATGCCATATAAAAAATGGGAGTCAACTGAATAGCAGCCTCATGGAACGCTCGATTGTTGATTGGGCTTTACCCCATCCTATACAATGCCCTCGGGTTATAAAGGCCATTGCCAAGATATATATTGAAGGTGATCGAGTGAAAGGTTTGAAACCACATCGCAATGTACAGTTTTTTGATTAGTGCAACAGAAGTCGTGGAAAGTATAACGTCAGTAAAGTTGTTGACCGAGTGGCCAGAGAGGCTCCCAGATGGGTCATGTAGAAACTTTTTACAAGTTTTCATTTGATTGGTGATTAAAAGCAATTAATGTTCTAAAGAACAAACCGGATTCGTTTTTTGATTGGCTAATAATTAACAAATAATTAATTGCCTTGTAAAAGGTTCTACACTACTCTCCCAGATGTCTTCATCTGGTTTAAAAATTACTTGTTATGTATATTATTCAGTTTATATTGTTTTAATACTTGCTACAACCTTATTTTATGTTTAATAATAACCACCAATGTCACTAACTAAATGTCACTTTCAGATTGCCTTTAGACGCAATTTTGCTTAATGAATGAATTATTACATTGGAAGCAAAAAACAGGGAAATTAAAATGTTTTTATGCCTTATATAGTAAACCTCTCCTTGCACCTTGTCCTGCCATATGCACCAAATTTTTTCTCTCAATGGAATTTTTATTTTCATGTGCGGTAATTTTTTGACGGGGAAAAATATCTTGTGTGCACCCTTGCCATACTCTGCAAGTTGGCTTTACTGGATGTGTCTTCAATAGATACAAACTGCTCTCTATTATCTAAGTAAGAAATGAACCAGTTTAACGCATTACCTCTTATTCCATAACAGTCAAGTTTCTGTAAAAGAATCTTATGGTCAGATCAGATCAAAAGCCTTTCTCAGATCAAAAAAAACTCCGCAGTGGCCATCATCAAAGTCTTTTTGAACATTATTGACAATACTTAAACAAGGGCGTCATTAGTACACTTATGATTTCTGAAACCAAATTGATTTTTAAAAAATAAGTTGCAGCTATCAATGAAAATGTAGAGTCGTTTATGCATGAGTCTCTCCAAAATATGTGATATAGGTCTGTAGTTACTGCAGTCAAGTTTGCTGCCTGATATAAAAACAGGTATGACACAGGCAATTTTAAAAATTTGGGGAAAAAAATAGGGGTAGCGTGGGTCTGTGGGTCGGTAAGAAACAAAAGTAACATGAAAAAAATCTGAAAAATTAGAATTTCTTATATAGACCACTTGGGGGCGACGTTCACATTCATGTTGCCACACAAATCGACGTTTTGTTGTGGCAACCCATATTTTCATAATAGAAACATCAATGATTTAGAAGTATTCTTTATATTTATGTCAATTTGTTCTCAAAACTTAATCCCAAATATTCTCAAAGTAGTCTGCTTTGCCGCTAATAGCACTGTTATTATAACCTTTACAACATTTAAACAGACTGCTTGAAGTTACGTTGCAATCCGGTTGCAATGACTAGAAGCATGGCGTACTGCTGGCGTGCCCACTTGACTAAACTCCGGTCAGGCCATCATCTAGTGAATTCAAGTACGCCCTCACACCATGTCTAATAGTCAACTCTATGAGTCAAATTCAATTACGGGGAGGTTTGTCAAAAATACACTTTGACATTTTCAGTGGTGAGTGGGTGGCTTTCTTCAAAAACGCCCATATGACATTTTGCGTGGCAACATGAATACGGATGTCACCCCTTGGCGAGGTTTGTTTTCCTGCAGAAATTTCGCCTCTTTTCCCAGTTTTCAGCAGGAAAGATTTACAAAGAATAACCATATTTATTGTGTGAGCAAAGAAGCAAAAATATACACATAATATGTTTCGCCAAGTCATCTATACCTACCTCAAACAAAAATGTTAACTATTAAAGCTTTCCTAGGGTTCATGTTGAGATGTGAAGGAGATGTGTTTCTAATTTTATCAGAGCCATCAGAGATACCTCTGTGTACCTACATCATCGATCATGCTAGCTAGCTATTCTCGGTCCCAAGTTTGCGTCATAAATCTTATCAAATCTCATCTACTTATTGAATTAGTATCTTAGATGATTCATTTACTCTCTGGAAGTATAAAACATGTCAATGTTGGAAAAGACCCTCTCTCTTCCTGTGGTTATGTTTGGAGACCCTGTGTTGAGCTGTACCATAATGTTATTAAGGCCTTCACAAGAATGGTGTGCGATAGCACATGCACGTACCCACTCACGCTATATTTGATGTAAGGTGTGTGGTAACAACACTCCAAAAATTAAGATCCCACACCAAAATATGGAATATAATTGAATTACTTTAGATCTAGCATTGGCAAATGAAATGCACGTGCAAATAAAATGTTGAAGCTTATAATTATTGGCACCTCTTAATTCGTACAATCAAGTTTTTATTTACTAAAAAGAATGATTTTCGAAAATGACATGCCTGAATCTTTGTTGGATGATTTTATTTATTTCAGTTATTAGAACTGGAAGCGATTAGCAGGTAGACACTAAAATTTATAACTCCTAACTTTGACTTAACTCCTGAACTTAACTTTAACTTAGTTCTTACTTCATCAATTGATAAAGTAAGTAATGGATGATTGATTACAACTACTGGTAGCCGGTAGCCACTTTTTGAGAAATAAGACATGAACAAAGGGGAAATGCTAAAGTTGTTCCAAAAATCTCTTTCTAGAAAAATCTCTCTCTTGAAATGGCGTTTCGGTAGGTGCGCCCACAGAGGCAGAGTTATCTTTTTAATATGAATCAACGACCTCAAATGGCTGGGAACCATAGATATCTCTTATTATGGATAGCTATCGACATTCGCTGGGAAAAGTGATCAATTGTTTTATTTAAAGATTACTAAATTGATTATGAAAAAATTCAAATGTCAATTAAATATTGAGCAAGTTAATTGAGTGCTCCTTCCGCTTTCCTTCAAGACACAAAACGATCTAGGTGATTGATAGCATATTGAAAAAGTTGAAATGTTCGAATACTAATCGAAATAATCAAATATTAAAAAGGAGTGTCATACTATTAAAAACAACTTTTGCTCAAATCAAAAAGTTCTTTATAATGTAGAACAGTCTTTTACGGAATCGAAAAATATTATTTCCTTCAAGAGATATTTTGGTTTAAAGATTTTTGGGAATGCCTGGTTGTGATGTCATCAAGATGAAACAAAAAGCATCTGTAATCAGGGGATCTGTAATCAGGAGATCTTTGTCAACAAAATATACTTTGTCAACTTTTTCAGAAAATAAGTCAATAAATTTCAAAATTCAAAATTATTTCTCATCCCAGTCTCTTTTAATTTTTTGCTGACTGGGCAATAACTGGGGATGCAAAAATATCTGAGTAATAATTTCTTGTTTTTGGAAAGCTATAATGTTCCCAATTTCAAGAATATTTGCCCCCAACCACTGGGAAAACATGGTTTTTGAGATTTAATGACCGGGTAGGTATTCAAAAAGTCCCTGGAACTAGTTACCCAGGTATTTTTTTCAAAAAAAAAAATAATTGGAATTTTTCCACTATGTGTCAAAGAGTTTTTATCTAAAATTTGATGAAATTTTCTGTTATGGTTTTCAGATATTCATATTTGTGATTTCTAAAAATATGGATTCATTTTGATCCATTAATATTAAAACTTTGACTATTAATATTAAAATCCATTAATATTAAAATCTGGAAGAAAAATATAAAAGAAATACCAGGGGGAATGCACATGTTTTTGCGTAAATGCCAAACTGTAAAGCCGGAGTGTAGTACTTTGATTTGGCAACATTTTTAGGTCTGTAAATTTTTTTTCAATAATATTTTCAAAATTACTGATGCAAACAAAGTGAGAGAAATACACATTTTCAATCTGGTGGAAGGATCATCTTGAGAAAGTTATTTAAATGATTATTAAAGGTTGGCAACTTATCAAAATAGTTTCTAAAAGATTTTTTCTTTCAAAAAAAAAAACCACAACAGTTTCAAATTGATGGTCGTTATTCTCTACTGTAGTCTACTGCAGTATGTGAAAACATTACAGAAAGTATGTGGTATGGAATGTGCTTCATAAGATGAAAACTGGCATCACTTTTCTGGCTTTCGTGTAATTCAAAATTTCATTTACAAGTTCTTTGTATGGCATTTTTACTTCAGTTGTGTTATCCTCAGGTCTAAGTTGATTCAGTGCAGCAGAAATATCCATTCACTCCTTCTAGTACTGATACTACTTTCTTAATCTTTTTTAAGTCAGTTTTAAAGGTCTGTCTCTGTTAACTTACAGTGGTGTTCATTAAGCTTTTTCATCACCCATCCTATCAAAGACTGCAAGTCAAAATAAAGCCTATTCAACAAAAATTATGGTCGTCCGAAAGCATGATATATATGCTATATTTAGCAACTAAATAGTATTTAGGGTGTTTGATGTCCACAAAGCTGTCTAGATCTCATTATCATATACTCTCGTAACTGTTAAAGTACTTTGTTATTCATTTTAACATTCCCTAAGGGATTTAGGTTATTCTAACAGGAGAAAAACAACCTGTCCTGTTGGGCAAGTGAAACTTTCATTTTTCAAAATTCTAGTTGGCCGAAAAAATTTTCAACCATCTCAGAGGGCAGGCAAGTGCCTTTAAACACCACCGACTTATAGTCTATAAATAGATCCAAGTACTTGACAAACTTAGGAGGAATAACTTTATGAGCACTTTATTTCTTTTACTCGAGAATGTTGCTCTTATTACAGTTGAATACAAGTAGCTCCAATTTGCATTGAGAAAAAGTATTTATTCTTATATTTCAAAGGTCCTAATTAAGCTTTTCCACCTGAGATTTATAGGATGTATCTACCACATCTATCCAAAATGTATGTATGTATTGATGCAAAACAGTGTGCTTCTTTAAAGGGATTCCGAGGTAAAAATATAAGTTGGTAAGTTGGGTTCATATGAAAGAGGAGAAAAAATGATGAATACCAGTTTTTATTTCATTCCAATCTGACTTTTGCTTCTTGGGATGTATGAGTTTAAAGATTTGTCACTTAGGGAATTTCCCTAAATAGATGAAGAATTTGTGATGTCATCTAGTGTGTAGAAAAATTGCCCCAATCTTGAATGTTGAATATCTCAGACTATAATGATTGATTCCATGCATAAAAATTTATACACAATTTGTACACATGAAGGAAAACTAAATTACAAAAAGAATTTTCAAAAATAACTTTTTCTTCACTAGTTCCAGGCCCTTTTCCATTTTAGGTCAGGCTAAATATCTACCCAACCAGACCCAACAAAGCTTTTTTCAATAAATGAAGTCTTTTTTGAGTTTGGAATCTTTCAAAGAACTTTAAAAATAGAAAATAATTTTGTAAGATATTTTCAAAAGCTCTAAATTGAAGACAGCATGATTTTCAAAATAGGCCTGGGACTTGTGACCCAAAGCTTTTTATCAAAAAATTTATTGCAGAAGAGGTGCAATACACATCTACTATCTATATGAAAGTTTTTAATTCGATAGCACTATCATAACCTTAGATATTTAAATTTTATGATTGAGGCAATTTTTTTATACACTTGATGACATCACAAATTTTTCAACATTTTAAGGAAATTCCCTAAGTGACAAATCTTTAAGATTAAATATCTTGAGAACGAAAAGTCAGGTTGAGACGAAATAAAAACTGGCGTTTATCATTTTTTATCCTCTTTCATATGAGCCCTACTTATATTTTCACCTCGGAATCCCTTTAATGTGTTTTCGTTGTGCTTCTCTTTTTAGCTCTAACCAATCTAGCTTAGTCCCCTAGTCCCTTCAGTTTTCTTTTATTAATAATTCTTTATGAATTTTTTAGTTAAAGTTTTATGCATATGCATTGACAATAATAATACCTTTGGATAGTTTTGAATAATGGTATCTGTGAATAACCAAGTGATATTAGAGGAAGAATATGATGAGAACTATCAACCAACAGAGGAAGGTATGACTCGCTGGATAATTATCTGCAGATTATTAATCTTAATGCCACAAACCAGGTGTAAATAATTTATAATTTTTTCATAATGGATATGTACAATTGGTGCAAACCCAAATCAGGGAATCTGAGTACTATTGTTCAACGATGTTAGAGGCTGTAACTGGATTAAAAGTCTCAAGAACAGTTTGAGTTACGTTAATGTCAGAAATTTTCACATCCAGAAGTTTTTGTGCATTTCATGAATAGGCTTTGAATCTGTGAAATTAAATTCCTACTAAAAATTGTTTTCACTAATTTGCGCTAATAAATCCCAGACAAAAAAAGAGTTTCATGCTCTAGTCATGAAATTTCATTAGAAATTAGCTTCATACATTTTTTTGTGACAAAACATTTTAATTTTGAGTTGAACCTCAGGTTTTTTAACTAATTTATGAACTTTCGCCTGGGTCTATTTTCTTAGGATACTGAAGTCCATAATTAAGAGCAACAAATTTTTTTATCCATTTGCAAAATTAAATTCTCAAATATTTGAATCTGGCTTTTTCGAAAAAATAAATTTATGTGAAATATAATAAAAAACTTCACCAAAATAACAATCTGTGAAGTTTCTTCCATTGAAAATGTCATCAAAGTATGTCTACCAAGTTTGGTTATAGGAGGTATAGGACAGGTGTTGTTATAAAAAACTATTGAAAGTTGACCATTTAAGAATGTCATAGGCTTTTGCCATAGCAACTGAAGATTACAACTGGATGAAAAATTTCTAGAATTATTTTGGGTATAGTGTTTTGGTTAGAAAAGGTAAAGTATGGTGAATGTTATTCAGTTTTTGACAAATTCTCTATCTATTAGAGAAGGATTTTGTACATATATTTATTTAGTTAAACCTCATTAACAGTGTAATCTTTGACTTGTTATAATTTAGTCTTGTTTTAAAATAAACTATTTTTGATGTGATTTGAAAAATACTGCTCCTACTTATGTGCAATGCTCTTTTCCTATAAACAATATTTTCAGCTTCCTAAGCAACAAATTTCATTGGGAAACATCAGCTTTGAATAGGAACGGTAAATAGTTTCATGCCAAAAGCATCATATTTCCAACATTTCCTGATTGGTTTTATTGAAGTGTTTTGAGCCAATAAAAATCTTCAATTTCATTACTGGTTTCTAAACAAAGAGTATTCTCTTCTAAATAAGGTTCTTGATTCCAAGCGATAGAAAAAGTATATTCTGCAATTATTAAAACTTGTTATGTATTGTGTAAACTTGGCATTATTGAGATGCATATTTTTCATTTAGAAACAATGTGTGATACTTGAACTGGCTAAATAACTTCAACCCATTTCTTTTCTTTTTCGAAAGACATGTGAAGAGTAGTCAATAGTTTAATTCGTTTATCCTAAATGATTAAACTAGACAATTGGACCCCAGATTAAGTGAAGAGCTGATTTGAACAACTTATGAAGCAAATTTGTTTTACTTATTTTCAATCACAAGCATGGGCTTAAAAAAGCTTTAGTCTGTTAAGTGTGTGCCGTAGACTAATATAGAATACTAGTCCAGACATTGGCTCCAAAATAGCGTTAAGATTTTTATTGTCGGCACCCATGTTTTTTGTTAGTCTGCTTCATCAATCAGCCAATCAAGGGCAATTTAATTTAAAAACTTTATAGAATTTCACATAAACAGACTACAGTGGAACCTCCATTAGCGGTCACTTTGCAGGACTTTACTCTTTGGCCGATATATCAGAGGTGACTGTTGAATGGAGGTTTTCATATTTAGTTAAGTTGTTAAAAAAATTTTAAATAACTTTCCTTTCTTATAAAATGGGGTTGTAAACAGGGAAAAACATGTAATCAATTTGTTTGCTATATTTGGCAGGGTTTTCGGCAGCATTTTTTGCTGCTACCCTTTTTCTATAAAGATTGAGTTTTACTAATGGTTTTCTTTCAAATTCCTTGAAAATTTACTTTTTAATCCACGTAAAAAGTAGATTTTTGAGGATTTTGAGTATTGTTTTGCACCACAAATGGTGTTTTTGACTGGTAGGCCTTAAAATACGCAACAAACAAACCTTTTGAGCCACCATATCTCAATTACCCATACTCAAAACCTCAGATAAAGTTCTTTTGCTATGTTATCCTTCCGTACCAGAATGTTAGAGTTAGCTTTAGGGTTAATTTTCTTTCTTCTATTGAAGATTGAATTTCAAAACTC
>JANSTP010265605.1:0-10865 GCA_025330745.1 Cladonema radiatum | reverse complement strand
AATGGTTTCACTCCAAAACATTTTGACGTAAGGAGCGCTTTTTCCAAATAAGGAGCGCTTTCTTCCATAAAAGGAGCCATACACTACGCTTTTAATATATATATCACATATTTCTTTTAGTTTCACAAATTTGACATTGAGATCAATGGCCTCTTCATTACTTGTTATTACAAATACTCTGTGCACTACAGAATATGATTCATATGGAATTCTGTTTGTCAGAGCGCTAGCTGCTTTTTTTGGAAAATATACATTTATTAAAAGCGTTGCGTGCCGATGCTAGCGCTAAAGGGGGAGAATTTATGTAGTATAGTCATTGAAGCTCCAAAAATAGGTCAACTGGGAACTAATTGTTGAGCTGGTTTTCGTATTTTTTGAAGTATTTATACGTATAAATTAAGTACAAAAATATCTGCATTCATAGGTGCTGGGCAAAAATATTTATTTTCAAATGAACTAGGCCTGTTGATTATGGTAAGCAGCGATATATCCAAGCACTCATTGACCTCCGTTTAATGGCTGTCAAAACTCAAACTGAATCGTTATCAAGCAAACGTTTCTAAAGTTTTAAAATAAAATTACGGTGAGTAGATGAGAATCCTCCGGCTCATACTTGGGAGTTTAGTTACTCCTGGCTACAAAAAATATGGTCGAAAAATATGTTAAGGTGAGTAAATTTTAAGGACTTTCTTGATTGAGTTCACGATGACCACTGGTCATGAATGTTGACATCAAGAGAGAAAAGTTTGGCACTAAAGTTTAAGCCTTGAGATTCACCTTCGGGAGTGAAGCTTGGTTTCGTGTTTGGGGTTCACGAAATAACAGGGCTAAAAATAATTTTTTTCACTCTGTCTGTCAATATGGAATTTGAAAAATTCGGTGTACAAAATTTATTAAAAGCTACTGGTAAAATTGACAGATGGAAAATTATTTTAACCTGTCATTTGCTGTTTCCGGTCTGTCATTGACGGATGACAGGTAGCTATTTTCAGGCCTGTATAATACGTCCCCCAGTGCCAAATACAGGATTTTTTAGTAAAGCTTATTAACTTTACAGGCTGTTAGTAAAAACAAGATCTGTTCAAATCCTTCCACTGCAAAACTCTAAAATTATTGCAATAATGTACCACATTTTCTATAAATCGCGATGCAAATTTCAAGTGTCCTCTAATGATGCCAGTGTATAGAAAAATTCAAAGAAAATGGATAAGGTTTGTTGATTATTTTTCTATAAAAACTATAAATAGTGTAAATAGAGCGATAAATTCGCAAAATTTTCTCCATTGCCCAACCATGGTGGGCGGCATTTTTCTGAGCCACTATATTAAGTAATTCTTTTTAAAAGGAAGAACTCAATCCTTTGTATAAAAATGGAGGTCAGTAAAAGTGCTTGGATAAATCACTGGTAAGTAATTATTAAAGGGATTCCGAGGTAAAAATATAAGTTGGGTTCATATGAAAGTGCAGAAAAAAGTATGACACCACTTTTTATTTCATCTCAATCTGACTTTTCAACCTCGAGATATTTGAGTTTAAAGACTTGTCACTTCGGGAATTCCCCTAAAAAGTTGAAAAATTTGTGATGTCATCAATTGTATAGACAAATGCCCCAATCTTGGGTATTGAATATCTCATGTTATAATACAATTTCATGAATGAGAATTTACACAGAAGTAGTACACGTTAAGGAAAATTCAATTGCAAAAGAATTGTTAGAAAAAAATTTTTACTTCACTAGTTCCAGGCCCCTTTTCATTTCAACGTCAGTCTCAATATCTACCCAACAAAGCTTTTTTTTCAACAAATGAGCTTCAGCTAATCAACTTTTTTTGAGTTTGGAATCTTTCAAAGAACATTAAAAATAAAAAATAGTTTTAAGAAATATTTTTGAAAGCTCGAAATTATTGCAGAACAGGTGTAATACACATCTACTGTCTATATGAAAGTTTTTAATTTGATAGCATAATTTTAATTTGTATAACCTGAGATATTTACAGTAGTATTCAACATTAGGGTAATTTTTCTATACACTAGATGACATCACAAATTCTTCAAAATTTTAGGGAAATTCCCTACGTGACAAATCTTTAAACCCAAATATCTTGAGAACGAAAAGTCGAATTAAGGTGAAGTAAAAAGTGGTGTTCTACATTTTTCCTCCTCTTTCATATGAACCCAACTTATATTTTTACCTCAGAATCCCTTTGAAAAGAAGCTATGTGTGCCGGACATGATGCTTCTATTCTATCAAAAAATTTTTAAAATACTTTATAAATAAAGATTTTTTTATTAGTACAAAATTCTATGCTAAACCTATTCGTTTTGGGGTATTTTTAACCTTAATTGGCATGGAGGGGGTGGATTCTGTCCTCTCCCCCTCACCCCTCAGTGTCTGAATAATAAATAATTCTTTAGGAATGAAACTATTTATATTAGTTCTACAATCTTTGATGTATAAAATGACGCGATCAAAATCATGACTTCAGGGATGACGACATCAGTTAATAACGGTTTTCCAGGTTTCGGGAGTAATATAACTACATGTCAACATGTCTCGTGCGTAGAAGGTGCTTACCTTCTTTATGTGCCAACATGCCTCTCAAATTCAGTGTATCCAAATGATTTACATATGTATCATGCCTTATGTATCAGCTAGTTTAGATTCTGTTGCAACAACCAACAAGGTTCCCATCAGGGAAAGAGAAAAGGTTGTCACAATGGATCGAATATGATTTTATATTCAGTACACTTGTGTCATTTTCTGTTGTTCTCCTGCAACTGTTTAACTCAATTGTGATTTGGCTTCATTGGCACATTCTCAGAAAACTTTTTCCTTAAATTAAATCTATTTGAGTATTATGTTACGATTTAAGACTGATGACCTTGATGATGTCATAATGTTTTGGAACGCACTCTCACAAATATGGCATAATTCTGTCAAAAAAAACGTTTTTTGATGGGACATATTCCAAGAATCATAAAACTTTATTCCATGCGGTTTTCTGCAAGTTTCTATTAATTCTGAGTGCTTTCAAAATATGTTCAATATTCCAATTCGATCCATAAATTGAACTTCTACTGAACTGTTCGCAAAAACTAGTTTACTATTTTTCAATACTGGCTTACTGCAATGCCACGCCCTACAAGGGTGTGTCCAAAGGGTTTTTTCGACCTTTGCAGATAACTTTAAGGAGAAGATTTTAAGATTTCTTTGCATTAACTCTTTTAGTTTGTGAGTGATTAACAATAAAGTAGCAAAGTGACAGAATCTACAGTGTTTTTTTTTAAATTTGGCTTGGCTTATTTTGGAGTTTGTTTACAAAAACCCGTTATTCTTAATTACTGACTTTGAGTTTTAAAATTTTTGGACTCTTTTATCGCTGAAATTTAGGCCAGAAAACAACCATTTTTGACCGCCGATAAGAAAACCATTGAATTTTTAAGTAAAATAGAATTCTACTAATCTTTGTGTCAAGAGTTTATTCAAGAGTTTTTACAAGGAAGTTATGGAATTACAGCATTTTTTGTAGTAAAGTCTTTTTCGGCATACCATGGTAAATAATTGATGTCATTCCTGTAGTTATGATGTGAAGGGCTCGCACATTGGTTTCTAATATGAAATGATCTAACATTTAGTATTTAACCCTATCTGAAGTGGGCTTTTTTGAACTTAGGATAAGCTTTTTAGTGGGGCTTTTTGGCCTGCTAATAAATCTGGTTATACTAAACCAATTGCAACCAAACTTGTACCAAGAAAACTTCAACCTATTAGCAACCATTTGGCATCATTACGTGACTAAAAAAGTCATGACTTCATCATTTTCCACCGTGAGGCCAAAAGTCTGTATTTTTGGTCAAAAATAGGGTCCAAAATGTCGAAATCAGAATTTTGAGGTTGAAATCAGTTAAATACCTTGGAATTGATGTAGAACCGTATAATTTAAACAAAAATAATAAATCAATTGTTATTTATTTAGTAATTCCCTTTTTTTTGTCCCAGTTTGTGCTAAAAAGTCAATACCTACAACCATGGTAAAAAATATTGGCACAATGTCGAGTTTTTTCAGTATAACTCTGCACCACAAGCGATAGTTGAAAGGAGATATTTTTACTTGGCGAGACAGCGATTTATCGCGCGATTTATCTGTATGAGCCTTGAGCCTTGGGAACTTGGGTGAATGGGTCAAAACCACCCAGCTCCCTTCTTGGCTGTTTCTGTAGCCCTATTGGGTGACTCCAAAGGGTAATTACCAAAATCACCCTGTCCCAACTTTGTCACTCAAAAGTGGCCTGCCAAGTGAAAAGTCAAAATCTGAAAACTGTTCAGTTTCACTCCTAGTTCCAAATATTTTTGTCCACCATTGTAGGTCATATGATGGTGTCTTCACGAAATTTCAGGGTCAGGGTGACAAAAATTGTTTTTACCATCATGTTCCCAATTAAAAATTAGGAAGGTACTGAAAATTTCAACTTAATACCTGTTGTGGTTCTGGAGATATTCAGAAAAGTATAAGCCCACAGGCAAAAAGCCTCCCCCCTCAGATAGGGTTGAAATCTAAGCTCATATTCTAATTTTTTTTATAAAAGCCAATCAATCCTTGTTGTTTGTCGGGATAGATTTTGAGCATTTTGAGAAAACGTTACCAAAAAATGTCACTTACAGGAGAAGTAATTTAAAAAGTTACATTTTAGTGGGTAGGGCTAAAAGTGCTCAAAAGAGTCCAAAAGTTTACCAGTTTCAAAGGTGTATGAAACCGTTTGCCCAGCAGGTATGAATGAGGATTTTTTTGTGCTTAATACTTATATAAATAAGGTTCAGAAAAATGGAAAACTGTCTCTACAATAATTCATTCCTGCAAAAAATTTTCAAGACTGTATTAATTAGGGATTTTCATTTGCTGAAAATCTTTGAAGAAAAACAACCACTCAGAAAACGTCAAAAAATTTTCGACAGAAACCACTCCAATGTTCCTGACAAGTTTCGTATGAAACTTTCTGTTTAGAAAACACGGAATAATTGCAATGATGAAACTTTTCTCTAACTTCACCTGCGCCCTTAGTGACCAAATTTGGTCCATGTATACCCCAAATGGTCCTGTATATTTTGGGCCCAATTTTGACAGTTTGTTGCTATGGCAACTGCTTACGACATCATTTTAGAAGTTCAATTTTAAAAATTTTCTATAACTTCACCTGTACTATTTCTTTAGTGACAAAACTTTGTACATATATACATCAAATAGTCCCGAAAGTTTTTAGGCCAATTTTGACCGTTGGTTGCTATGACAACAATCTATGACGTCATTATAAAGTCCGTTTTGGAAGATTTTTATAACTTCTTCTGTGCTTTACCTTTTGTGACCAAACTTGGCACACATGGTTCTAAATATTTTTAGTCCAATTTTGACAGTTGGTTGCTATGGCAATGGCCTATGATGACATTGAAAGGTCATTTTATCAAGCTTTTTTACAACTTCACCTGCACTATGTCTTGAGTAACCAAGTTTGGTATAAATATACTCCAAAATTGCTCAGAAGATTTCCAGGCAAATTTTCCTGGTCGGCAGCTATGGCAACGGCCTATCCCATCATTAAGAGGTCAGTATTTACAATTATTAATGACCTCACCCATGCTTCGCATTTATTGAAGAAACTTAGTGCACTTATACTCCAAGTGGTTCTGAAGATTTTTTACCAATTTTAACTGTTGGTTGCTGTGGCAATAGTCTATGAAGTCATTGAAACACCAATTTTCGTGTATTCCAAAACTCCTTATATTTGCAATGCTAGAAAGGGATCACGCAGCGATTCCTATCTTGGACTGCGTCAGCAGGCCTAACTGCCATCTTTAAATGCTTGATTTATCAGCAAGGGATTGCACAGCGATCTCTTGATGGGACTGCGTCAGCACACCATCACGATGCTTCAGCGTCGTGCGACACTGCGTGCAGCTAATCTATATATAATTTGCATAGGATGACGCTCCTTTTATGGAAATGAGTATGCCTTATTTGGAAAATAGAATTAAATAAAGGATTCTCAATGGCACAAAACTCTTCAAAAAGAAAACCAATCAGAAAACGTCAGAAAATTTTGGAGTGAAACTATTCTAATGTTCCCAGCAAAAGCTGCTGTTTCCCGTATGAAGTTTCCCGTAGGAAAAATTGCAGTGGGGAAAATTTTCTATAACTTCACCAGTACTTTGCTCTATGTGACCAAACTTGGTACACATATACCCTAAATGGTTCTTTAAACCTTTTAGGCAAATTTTGACTGTTGATTGCTATAGCAACAACCTATGACGTCATAAGAAAGTCACTTTTGGAAAAATTTGAAAAATTCACCTGTACTTTGCCTTTATTAACCAGACTTTGCACACATATACCCCGAATGGATCTAAAGCTTTTTAGGCCACTTTCGATGGTTGGTTGTTATGGCAATGGCTTATTACGTCATTAAATGATCAACTTTTCCAAATTTTCCATAACTTTACCTGTACTTTGCCTTTAGTAACCAAACCAGAGAGTGATTTAGAAAATCATGGCAGGGTCCAAAAGATCTAAAAGGGTACAAATTCGACTAAAAAGGGCACCATTTTCTCAAACTTTTTAATTTTCCTTATAAAAAACAACAAAAGATCTATATTTTTTGAGGAGCATCATCTGATAATCTGACTCTAAAAGGGCTAGAACAATCCCTGCAAACTTGGTACACATACACTTTAAATTGTTCTGAGGATTTTTAGGCCAATATAGACGGTTGGTTGCTATTGTAACAACATATGACGTCTTTAAACAGTCATTCTTCTGAATATTTTATAAGTTCACCTGTCCTTTGCTTTTAATATCCAAACCTGATACAAATATACCCCAAATGATTGTAGGGATTTTTAGGCCAATTTTGACTGTTGGTTGCTATGGCCACTGATTATCTTTTACTTATTTTTTTACCTATAAATAACTGATAGTGCATTGTCAGTAAGGGTCACGTAATGATCTCCTGCTCGATCTGCACTATCAGGCCTTTGCGATGCTTCAGTGTTATGTGGTGCTTTTTTTGAAGAGAGGGTCTATTATGTTCCCCTGTTAATATCGCAACGAAAGATCTATGATTTTATAAGTGCAGTAACTTAGAAAAAAACTTAATAATAAGTCCAATAATTTAAAGCATATCTTAGGGATTTTAGAGCATTGATATAGGTATAGGATCGCATTGTGATCTGGGACTGTGTTAGCAGGCCAATACGACACTTCAACGTCACGCTGTATGCAGCTAGTAACATCATAAATGCAAATTGGTAATAAATGAAATTATCAGTTTCTTGAATTTTCATTTTGTACTTTTTGTTCTTACTTTTTTTACTTTTTGATGGTATTCTTGCAATCAAAAATCTGAACTTAAAAATATATTGGAGAATGTTTTGTTCTTTTTTAATTTCAATTCTTTACTAAATAACAAACGGTGTCCCAGAACTGTTTTAAGATGTGAAAGATATCTGCAAATGGCGTTTTTTTTCTCTTGCCTAAGCTAGAAAAGGACTTATTAATAAATTTCTTTTTTGAATTTCAGGAGAATGAAAATTACTTGGATACAGCACAGAGAGAACAAGAGGAATTGGAAGACACTAGAATGGAAATCAGGTTTTTTTTACTAATTTTTTTACTTGTTGAACTCGTTCTGTTTGCAGCATTGATTGTTGAAGTATTGAAAAATGGCTTTAGCTTCAAGCTCTATTTCGCTCTTCCTTGTTGCATAGGAAATAGCTGTTTCCTTGTTGTAATAAATTTTATCTTGAAATTAATTTACCCCACCCCCTCCCCCTTATCCGCAACATTCTCAGAAACTAAGGGTTTTTGCTTTAATATTTCTTTTGACCACTCTCTACTGTTTAGTTTTAGTTATACTAGATACAGAAACAAAAGAACTTCAAAACTAACATTTTTTTCAAGTTTTAATATTGCTCCCAATTGGACTAAGCATTTGCAAGAAGCTTAGTTCTCCCCCCTTTCTGATGGGCTCAGTGCATTAAGTAATTTGCAATTTTTACAAAATTATATTATTCATTGTAAAAATGTTTCATCAGAATACCTAAGATATCACACTGAATTCTGTCTTCACACTCACCTTTCCTTTATACAGTGGTGGTAAAAGGTTTCTTAACATCGTGTTTCGTGCGTGTTGCAGGATTCACACGAAGGATCCTGCAGGATGAATTTCGGTAATTATCTCTGATTTTTAAACACGCAGAATTCTGCAGGATTTTTCAGGAAATATCGTGTGGTATAATTGGACAATTACTCCACGTTGTTACACGTAAAATCTCGCATATTTAAGTAATTAATGTTTTCATTGTTAATAAGTGTTGATGTTTATTACGAAGTGATTAAATAGCAACATCGATAATTATATATTACGTTTTTTATTATACTACTGTAAAATTAGAATCAAAGATGTATTTCCGTTGTAGAAAGTGCTCTATACCGAAAAATCAAGTAGGGCTGAATCAATTTCATTTATTTATTCAAAACAACAAGTAAAAATACATAACCGTCAGTTTCACTGAAATACATACTTGTTGTTTTGAATAAATAAATGAAATTGTTACTGTAAAATTAAAAATGAGGTGAGGGAGTTTCTTTCCTAAATGAAGTCGCATTGAAATAAGAAATGTAAAAATAAAATTCTTGAATAAATTCCATAAAAACATTAAGGGCAGCGTTTAATGTATTTCTCGTTTAATCTCTCATTCCAAACTGCACATGACTTGCGGATAAATTGATGAGAATTGAATTGCCAAAATAATTTATTCTGAAGAGGTTTATTTTTTGTTCCTTTAACGATCCTTAGAAGCTTTTTGTCGTTCTCACGAGTTTTCTTTTCTATTTCCACGGCTTTTTTAGTGAGAACGTTTTGAATATGCTAAGCGTTGTGACAACTGCTATTTTCTTACTGCAATCATTTTTGTGTCACTATATCCAGTGGAAAATTTCATTACAATGAGTTTGAGTTAGTTTAGCATTATGAGGGGTAGTTTCTTATTTTCACAGACTTTTGATGACGTTCCTTATGAGTTTGTTTAGCATTATGACGAGTATTTTTTTATTTCCATGGCCTTTTGATGACGTTATTTTTGAGTTTGTTCAACATTCTGACAAGTGTTTTTTTCATTTTCACGGAATTTTGATGACGTTTTTTATGAGTTTGTTTACAGTAGCATTGTGACGAGTATTTGTTTTATTTCCACGGCCTTTTGATGACGTTATTTTTGAGTTTGTTCAACATTCTGACGAGTGTTTTCTTCATTTTCACGGACTTTTTATGAATTTGTTTTTGAGTTAGTTTAGCATTATGACGAGTGTTTTCTTATTTTTACGGACTTTTGACGACTTTATTTTTAGATTTGTTTAGCATTATGACGGGTGTTTTTTATTTCCATGGCCTTATGAAAATGAACTTTATAGAGACATTGTTTCGGCTGATTTTATCATTTAGACGAGTTTTATCTTATGATAACGAACTTTATAGAGACGTTATTTCGGCTGATTTTATAATTTTGACGAGTTTCATCTTATGATAACAGACTTTCTAGAGACGTTATTTCGGCTGATTTTATCATTTTGACGAGTTTTATCGTATGATAACGAACTTTATAGAGACGTTATTTCGGCTGATTTTTTTAATTGACGAGTTTGATCTTACGATAACAGACTTTATAGAGATGTTACTTCGGCTGATTTTATCAATTTGACGAGTTTTATCTTATGATAACAGACTTTAGAGAGACGTTATTTCGGCTGATTTTATCAATTTGACGAGTTTTATTTTATGATAACGGACTTTAGGGAGACGTTATTTCGGCTGATTTTATCATTTTGACGAGTTTTATCTTAACAAACTTTATAGAGACGTTATTTTGGTCGATTTTATCATTTTAACGAGTTCGGTTGATTTTATCATTTTAACAAGTTTTATCTTTTATCCAATACCCATGGTAATCATTTGATTTATTATAGATGGTCGTGGTGAGTCTTGAACCCGCGTAGTGTCAGATTTCATGTTAATTGTGATAGAAATGTCAAGAAACTACGAATATCGGTAGAAACTACAAAATTTGGTAGAAATATTAAGAAACTAAGAAATTTGATAGAACTATCAAGAAACTACGAAATTTGGTAGAAATATCAAGAAACTAACAAATTCGATAGAAATGTTGAGAAACTACGAAATTTGGTAGGAATTTCAAGAAATCAAGAAATTCGGTAGAAATGTCAAGAAACTATGAAATTCAGTAAAAATATCAAGAAATTACAAATTTTGGTAGAAATGTCAAGAAACCATAAAATTCGTTAGAAATTTCAAGAAACCAAGAAATTTGGTAGAAATGTCAAAAGACTACGAAATTCGGTGGAAATGTCAAAAAACCAAGAAGTTTGGTAAAAATCTCAAGAAACTACGAAATTCAGTAAAAATAGTAAGAAATTTCGAAATTCGGTAGAAATGTCAAGAAACTACGAAGTTCGGTAGAAATGTCAAGAAACTAAGAAATTCGGTAGAAATCTCAAGAAATCTTTCTTTTACATTTCACCAACTTTGGATTACTCTCTCCTGACTTGTTTCGAACCCGAGGGTTAACAAATAGCAGATTACTCAAGTTTGTTGCTATGGGAACGGAATATCATAGTACATTTATGAAAAGGATTGACAAGGGTTTTGAACCAGCCATGGTGACTAGTCGAACGAATTTTATAGAAAAGACGGCCAGAAAGAAAACCTTAAATTTCGAGAACTAACCAAAAACTTTATTAAAGAGGAAAAAATTTTATTGAACAGGACTCATGGAGTAAATGATGAGAGAAACCACACTT
>JANSTP010265594.1:0-10865 GCA_025330745.1 Cladonema radiatum | reverse complement strand
ATTGTAATATCTAGACAACCAAAAATGAGTGAAACAGGCAAATAATCATAAAAAGACCATGGTTATAAAATAATTATATTTTTTGAGGGAAAGTTTCTTTAGAAAAATGTACCACGAACAAAAATAATCAAAACTTACAATTGGAATGATAATCATGCCACTTTGAGAGCTTATTTCTCTTTGCTCTTTCTTTTTCGTTTTTTTAAACTTCATTTTAGCTTCCAAAAATGGAAAATATAATTTTAATTATTTAATACATGTGGGAAGTTGCTTCAGCTAGATATTGACAGACTTACATTGAGTTTATTCATTGTATATTTTTCAAGATATCAGAAGTTATACAAAAACAAAAGCAGCCAATTTACTGCGAGCCAATCAGACATAAAAAAAATTGACGCCAGTATACAGTAAGAACCAAAAATTTCAGTGGGACAAAATTTAGGTGAAAAGCTTAACCGAAATTCTTTCCGCCGAAATTAGGGCTTTGACCGAAATTTTTCCTACCAAAGTTTTTGGGTCTACTTTTTCTTAAAAGAATGGTTTTTATCTACAAAAAAAGTCGTCATTTTGATGCTATTGACTTTATAATGACGCTGATATATAATTATTATGCTATTGCCTACCTATGTAGAAATCATAAATGACAAATCAGAATTTTAAGAGCATGCTATTCTTCTCTCATAAAAAGGTGAGGGATCAACGATATTTTTCTTTTCACAAAATAAACCAATTTTTTCACTATTCTGAGAATTAATACTCCTCAAAATTCCACCGAAATTTTAAATATCTCACCGAAATTATTTCCGCCGAAGTGTTTCTGACAAACTTTTAGACACTGAAATTTTTGGTTCTTAATGTACACCTTTTTAAATAAAGAACCAGGCACCAGAGGCGGTTGTTAAATATTTTGCAAATTTCGTTTGAAAAGGTTCCTATAAAGTTTCTAAGTTTGGTAAATTACAAAAGATTCTTGTTGGCAATATTTAGAATTGTTTCCACTGACACTAACATACCTGTATAATCCCACCCGACAAAAATGCACGAAAATGCAATTGAATGCATCTTCTAAAACGATCTAACATGCGCATTCTAAAGATTATAATATGGGCAAAAAAAAAGTAACATTTTGTTATATATAAAGTAAGATTTTATTATATATCAGAACCTTCTAAGAGGTCGAAAAATTTTTTAATTTTTTCTACGAAAGGTTTCTGTAAAGTCTTTTCTATGAAGACAAGATTGTTAACCCTTTCATTCCTGGGATAAAACTCCCGATTTTTGATAGGGTTTACTTAAATAGTTAAAACTCAGGTTGTCCTCAATATTATCAATACAAATGTTGCTGCTTTTATGGGAAGATAATATAGATTTGAGAAACATAATTATGAATAAGAAAAACTTTTTCAGTTTTATCACGTGACCAAATTTACTCAATTTTTATTGAAAACAAAAGTTGAAAATTTGAAATTAAAACTTCATAAATTAGCCCCCATTGCAGAAACATGAAATCTAGAATTGGCATGCTATTCCATACTATATATGGTCAGTCTTTTTCACCATGCGAACGCCCATACACCTCAAGTTTAGAAAACCTAAAATCCGAATTTTGAATTTTCCTTGCAAGCGTTGAGATTGCATCAGCTATTTTCTCGTGGTGGAAGTGTTGAAGTGGAAGGAAATTTCAGAGGAAGTTCTGAGATGAATTAGGTAGATTTAAATTATTTCTTCACTGTGATCTACTGGCTTGGAAAGATTTTTAAATAAATCAACTATAGATTTTTAGGTTTTGTTAATTTCTTTATCTATTTTATCAGGTTAAATAGGTTGTGTAGCAGAGGTTTGCTAAAATGATCAAAGTTTAAAAGAATGCATCATCTTATCTAGCCAGGAAGTTTCAAGATTGCATTAATATGGTTCGCTTAGTTTGTTTTTCATAGGTAATCTTCAAGTTCATAGTTAGGTTTCAGCTCTTAGAGGAAGCGAACCTTTAGCGGGCAATCTCCTCATTTTTTCATGGCAACAGATCTTTAAAATATTTCAAATTGGTTTTTTATGAGATAATATTGTTGATGAGCTAAAATAGTCAACAAACCAGACCATGAAATAGTAAATCGTTTCAGGTTTTTATCTGTCGCTAAAAGCTAGGAAGTTACGGTACCTAGTTCTTATGACGTAGCATTCAATAATGGTATCTCTTGTTATTTGTTAAACGTCAAAGAGTAAATATTGTGTTGAAAATTAATTTGATAATTATTGTCTATCGCGCATACTTTTTTGCAATATTTCCTTCGATAAACTAGTTAATTTTGATAATCTAATGGTTAAGATTTATGAAGTTCTGTATAGCTCAAATTTTGTAACAACAAAGCTTTTGAGCATTAAGAAAAAGGTTTAAATGCAATGTATCCCTAAAACCTTATACGTTTGTGATTTTTGCAATATTGTCCATTATTCCCTGTGTCTTAGAAACAGAAAAAAAAGAAAGATGAAGACAAGCACAGCAACTACTTCAGCTGGAAATTGAGTTATACACCAAATGTTCTCAGGCAGCAACGGAAGCAAGAAAACATAACCAGGAATTGAAAACTCTGCCATTTTTTTAGACTACTATGAAATAAAGATATCCTAAAAATAAGAAAGTAAATGAAGTCGTACTTTTTTCGTGCAAACAATTTGATTTTTTAAACTTTTTGATTTGTTGTTGAAAAAAGTTTCGAGATTTCCACGATTTCTGTTGTTCACCATCAATAATTAGAAGCACTGCTAATTTAGAATAAGTAAGGAAATACTTTGAAAACAGCAAGTATTAAACAGACATTTTTGAGTTTGCGAAGAAAATAATTAGTTACTGTAGTGGTACTTTTGGGAGCGGATTTTTGCCCTTTGGCGTGCAATATGCTTCCTGGGAAGAGCGTTAAATCAAATTTCGCGAAAGTTTTTATATTCGATAAAAAAGAAAACAAGAAGTAATCGGCCGAAAATTCCTATAGAAACGCACAATGGCACACACTCGTTCTTCCCAAGGCTCAGTATAGATATTATGGAACAACTCTAGGTAGGGCGTTGTTGATTTCATATATACAACACACTTGATCGTGAGTTTATCACGACTTCACACTTCGTTTTAAGCACTGCTGGAGCTAAAGGTGACCGTCTGTAGTGTTTTAAAATTAGTTTCGCATACATTGAAAAGCCTCGATCTAAAAAGTACCTTTTTACTCGCGATATTTCTTTCGGCAACCGCCCCACTGTCTCTACTCTGTTGCCTTCAACTGTTGTGTGGGATAAGGTCAAAAATTGTTCATGATGTTACTCACGACGACACTGATTAGGAATAGGACGAGGTGGATGTGTGGAATGACTACACTTTGTATACTTTATTACGGTAAAAAATCAAGGTTTTCGTCCTTTACGAAAGTGTTTTCCCTTGAAAATGAAGTTTTTCTGTCTTTTGAAAACGTTTTGTTAACGTTTTGTTTCCAAATTTTGTCTGAAATTCAAGTTTTCGATACCTTTTGCAAATTTTTTGCCTCGCCAAATCTTCTGACTGCAAAAATTTTTGCTCCTAAAGTAAGTAGTATGCGAGTATTACTTACTTACATCAGTAGTATGAGAGAAGTCAAACGGAAATTTTCTTTATTCAGTCCTGGTTTTCATCCTTCTTTTTTAAATTATCAGTAAAATTTCCGTACCAGAAACAAGAAAACTATGAACGAAACAAATATCCCATGTGCTCCGAGCAAAGATATGCGACGACTTGGTTTAACCCTTTTTTAAGTGGGCTTTTTTAAGCCTTGATTTTTTTTTCTTTTTTGGGGAGAGGGGGTGTCAATTTGACCCGCACCAAAATTTTTTGGTTCCAGTAATGCAATTAGTACAACTCCATTCAAGCAAAAATGATTTTGCTGAGGTCACTACAATGATTACGTCAACACTTTTTGGACAAGCAGCGAAGCAGCGAATAAACTTTAACAATAACGACATTTTTGATATGACGTCATGCTGTCGTTGTGACGGTAAATATATGACGCCAGGTGAATGTTGTCCATACTTTGAGACATATCCAATAGATTTAGAGGGCAAAGTTTCTCAATAACCTGCATCGTCAAGGGCTATTCTGAAAATTCAATTAGAAATTTGAGACGCGGTTTTGAGACATGGCTTCTAGACAAGGGTGCCCAAAATTTTAGGACCAAATTTGTTTTCAAATTATTCCCAATAAAAAGTTATTCAAAGGTGGAAATTTCTACTGTTTAAAAGTTTCTCTTTCAGGAGTTACAGTGGAGAGACTACAAGAGAGGCAGGTGGGGGGTTAATTTACAAAGATTTTAAAAGAATTTTTAAAGATTTCCTAAAAGATATTTTTAGCTCATTTATATCAGGCTTGCTTCATGGAGCCTTTTTCGTCTTTTTTACGTCATGTTAGGCTCTTTATTTAAACGTTTCTTTGGTACATTGTAAATTTAGCTCGAGAAGTTTCTTAGAAAGTTTCATATGTTTAGATGAAAAATTAAAAAAAAAATAAATAAAAAAGGTGTTATTCGACTGAAATGAGCAGCATTTTTCTAGTTCGGAACGTTGCTCAAATTTTCCCATTCTAGTTCCAAGCTTCTTAAAAACTAGTTTTGTTCAGAATAAAGATTTTACCTCAGAAAAAGGTTGCAGAGTGAAAATGAAAAGTTAGAAAAATATCTAACCTTTACTGTGACACAAATGAAGCAGCTTGTTACAAGAATCTATAAGGAACAGAGTTAATGTTTATTTAAAATGTCCTTGAAACTACTTAACACCATATTTTTGATGGCTTTGATGCGTTTTTTCAACGGCCATGTACATTTCTTTCTTGCTCAAATCGTAAACTTCCAATATATGGAACCAAAAATGTCACGCAGCCACCATACAAACGGTTTGAAAACAAAACTAGAGCTACTTTGCAGAACAACTCTCACGAAAGATTTTCTCAAAGCTTTCAAATCTACAGAAAAACTCTTCATTCCATATTGAGCTCATATTGAAAATACAGTAAAACTGGAAAACTACTAGAACTTCTTTTTATTAAGCTTATGGGTCCAAACAAATTGCTATTTTCGAATTATAAACTGTATAATGAAAAAGATGAATATTTGGTTGTGTCATCAGAGCTTATTGATGTTAAACATTCAATAAAAGTAACATCATTTGAAGCCTGAATGAAGTTATGACTCATGTTGACATATTTTTTTGGCGCAAGAATCATTATTTAGTCCTAGCCAACCAAGAAGCAGATGAGAAGCATGAAGAGAACCATATAAAACTAAGCATTTGATGCCAAATCTTATCAATCAGTTAAATGTTTTGCAGCAATATTAAGATTAAAAAGTTTGAGATGATGCTACGCTTCGGCGGGCAACAATTCGAAACTTTCTCCAAAATTTAACAAACCTACCACTTTTCAGTGCTGCGTCACATGAAACCTTGTTTCTTTTTGGTCAATAGTTTTGTCGCTACCATCAAAGATCTTTAAAAGCAAAAAGTAATCTCAAAAATTACCTTGAAAACTTTCTATGAAATTACCAAATGAAATTTTGCCAGAAAGTATGTGCGACAGGTAAAATAATTACCAAATTAAGTGACCGCACATTACTTATCAATTGATATTTAACGAATTGACCTTTATTGTGTTCGAGGTCGCACCAAATACTTTTCTTCTTTCAAATTTTAACAAATGAATAGGTTTTTAGGGCTACGTTGCATTTAGACCTTTTTCTTAATGCTCAAAAACTTTGTTGTTACAAAATTTGAGCTATGTAGAACTTCATAAATCTTAACCATTAGATTATCAAAATTAACTAGTTTATCGAAGGAGATATTGCCAAAAAGTGTGTGCGATAGACAAATAATTATCAAATTAAGGTTACACAGAGGGAAAAATATAAAAAAATATCCATTTTTCGAAATTTTTAGTTTCAAGTAGACTTTTTTATGCTGTTTTTAATGATATAAAACTTTTTTATAAATTTTATTCAATTTAGTCATTATTCTAAAACAGAACATTTTTTAAATCATCCTTGATTGATAAGTGAAAGTTTTTGAAAAACTGATGCTATATAAAACTGTGAACACACGGGAACATTTTTTTTCTTTTCTTACTGATAAAATTGAAAATATGTCTTTATAATTGATAGCTCATTCAGTATAATAGAAAGATTTTATTTGTATTTCATTCTCACATTCTTCATTCTTTACGTTTGACAAAATATTTTCTTTTTTTACGCATATGTCGAGTAAAGATTTTACACTTTTTTCATGAGTTTTTGTCTTCGTTTGGGAAAAGTATAGCCTGACAGAAATTCATTTAAATTCCATTGGAATTAGCAAGCTTTATTCTTCAAAAGTATCTTAGGAAATTGTGTAAAAATTCTTCGTTGACGAGATCGGGTCGTTTTTGTTACTCAAATACGCAAAAAAAGCGAACTGCAACTTTGCTGACAGATAGCAGGAAAACTAAACTTTTAAAGCGGAAACCCTAAGACTCTTTTGCAGATCATCAATCACTTTAACTGATCAAGCCAAAACATATTTAAAATCTAACATGGTTCTCTGAAACAAAGATATTTACTGAGGCAACCCCCTTGCGCGGTTTTTTGCATTTTTTTGGAAAAATTTTAAAACTTTATTTTTAAAGAGTTATATGACCTAATAGTCAATTTTGTTTTAAATTTATTGATATTAATCAAAACTTTTTTAGCTTACAGCTAAATGAAGGCACAAAAATTTTAAAAACGCTGTCTTTTTCCCTCTGTGTATCCTTAATTTTAAACACAATATTTATTCTTTAACGTTTAACGAATAACAAGAGATACCATTATTGAATGCTACGTCATAAGAACTAGGTACCGTAACTTCCTAGCTTTTAGCGACAGATAAAAACCTGAAACGATTTACTATCTCATGGTCTGGTTTGTTGACTATTTTAGCTCGTCAACAATATTATCTGATAAAAACCAATTTGAAATAATTTAAAGATCAGTTGTCATTCTCAGTCTTGGAAAAAATGAGGACATTGCCGGCTAAAGGTTTGCTTCTTCTAAGAGCTGAAACCTAACTATGAACTCGAAGATTACCCATTACAGATTCTTTTAATCAGAAAACAAACTAAGCAAACCATATTAATGCAATCTTGAAACTTTCCGGCTAGATAAGATGATGCATTCTTTTAAACTTTGATCATTTTAGCAAACCTCTGCTACACAACCTATTTTACCTGACAAAATAGATAAAGAAATAACAAAACCTAAAAATCTATAGTTGATTTATTTAAAAATCTTCCCAAGCCAGTAGATCACAGTGAAGAAATAATTTAAATCTACTTAATTCATCTGAATTAACTTCCTCTGAAAATTCCTTCCACTTCAACACTTCTACTACGAGAAAATGGCTGATGCAATCTCAACGCTTGCGAGAAAAATTCCAAACACGAATTTTAGATTTTCCAAACCTGGGGTGTAAGGGCGTTCGCATGATGAAAGAGACTGAGAAAAAAATTTTACCCGGCTCCGAATTTTAAGATTGGTGCAAGAAAAAAGGAAGAATTTTTCGACGACTGCGAATGCAAGACTCTCACTTTCGTGAGAGAATAAACAACCAAAGAAGTTGTGTGATCTGGCCATGTCATTATAAAGGTGTTACAACCTGACGTTTTGTTGCTGGTTTGACTCCTTCGAGACCTAACCTAACTGAATTCAGCAAAGTGGGGCTCGCTTTTTGAATAAAAAGATTGCAATATCTAGACAACAAAAATTTAGACAACAATGTAGACATCAATAGTTTATTATACACAGAACATTTTCTGACATTTTTAAACAAAAACTAATTAATGCTCACTTGCTGCATTTTTTGATAACGTCATCAAAAAATTGTTGTTTTTTGCCTTTCCTCCGGTTTTTTAAGCAATTATAGGGATATCATATATCATATCATTATTTTTCAAAAATTTTGATTATATAGGTACTAACATACCGGAGAAAGAAGAGATGTAATCAAAAATCAAGATATATGATAGTCACAGCTTTCTAAATGGCTAAAATTACCTCGAATTAACACAAAATTTTAAAGATTTCTTGGGAAAGCACTGTTGCTAGGGGAAAATAGTTTCGGTCATGTGAACAAATACTGCACCATAATGTGTGCTAGTAAATTTTATAAAAAGTCAAAAAGTTTCATTAAAATAAATCATGTAGAAAAAAAGTTTGGCAAAACTTCTTAGCACTGCCTGCCAGAAAAAGTTTCCATGTTTTCATTCGTTTTTGAGTAATAAAACTTTTGCGAACCACATTAAACTCATATTGAAAAGAAGCTAAAATGGAAAAAACCTCAGCGTAGTTAATGAGGTTGTCAGATATTTTAAATTTTTAAGTCGTCATGTTGGACTTAAACACGAAAATTTTCAGCGTTATTACACCCTGTCTCAGTAACTCGGTGAGTTCACCGGGTAAGCCAAATTTTTGTCCGACACACTGAGAAGGTCTAATTCTTAAAAAATGTCACCGGAAAAGCGAAAAACTTATTTTTGTTACAACTTGATTTTTTTCAATCAAGACTGATATTTTATAAAATATATTTGTTTTTTGGTTAAACTTCTATTTAAATAATCAATTTAACAATAGATTCTTTTGTTTTCATGAATATTTTATTAAAAGCAGTTAATTAATTTCAAGTTACTAAATATTATTGTTAAAGATTTAAAATCTGGCTGGGAAAATAAAGTTTTCTCAAAGCTTAACCGGGAAGCACAATTGAAAATGTCTTTCGCCAGGTTAAACAAAGCCTTCAAAGAATAAAGAAAACAAGGTGAAAATAAAGTGCCTGGGAAATTCAGCGGGTAGGATTTCACAGGGTTGTCTTTGTTTTTTCGCTTTAATATCTTTATGATACGTTATTTAGCATTTCTGCTTAAAATTTAGAAGTCTAACAGAATTCCTGACATAAAATTGAGAAGAGAAGGTTACGAAAGTTTTTGATTGTAATAAACGCTCAAAGCCCCCCTACTGAAAGTTCAAAGATATTTTGAAAAAGCTTTTTATATCCATGTTTGTGATACTATTTTAAATATTTTTCATGTCTTTGCTCAAAAAGGCCAATTTTATAACGGAACCTGAAATTTCCTTAATAACACTATGACGTCTACACTCTTTCTATTCCACTGTTTCAACTTCATTTAAAATTGGCAAAAAACCAAACTAGCAAGCTAATTAATCTAATTCAGTATTTCATCCTAGCATAAATTCATTCAAAAGCATTATTAATAACACCCCTGTCTCAGTAACCCGGTGAGGATTCTCAGGGTCACCTCCGCAAAGCTGGAAAGCCAAATATTTGCCCCGCTCACGGGGAAAGACAATATCTTGAAAATCTCACCGGGCAACTCACTACTCTTTACTTTTTTTTGAATTTATTTATTTATTTATTCATTTATTTTTATTTATCAAAAAACAAGAGCCCTCACGAGCTAAAAATTCCCGTACGAATAGCTACCGCATATCCTGAAATGAGCATCGCAGCGCATATTAAATTTTCATGATTTTAAGTTCGGCGCTTATTGGAGGGTGGCGTTTGTTTGCAATTGTGAAATAGTTGAAGGTTTTTGGGCACAAGAATAAAAAGCATTAACAGATGATGATTACTACAGTATACGCTCGATAAGTGGAGCCCCATTGAAAGAGTGGAAAAAGTTCCACTTATCAAAATTTTTCTTTTTTTTTTTCAGTTTTCTTCTCAATTGTTTTGTTTAGAAAACTGCATTACTGTCACGTCCGAAATTTGGCCACTGTTTTATACTTTTTATTTTCGTATATTGATAGAAATAAAATATCTCGAGAGAACACCCGAAGAAAAGCCTTTTTTTCAAGGGATTTAGGGAAAAGTTCCACTTATGTGAAAGAATATAGCTCATTGGACCAAAAATATGGTTCCAGTTATTGAAAGTTCCACTTATCGAGGGTTCCACTTATCCGACTAAAATAAGAGAGACTTGTTAAAGCAAAACCAAGGGACCAGAGGGATATTTGTTCCACTTAGTGAAAGTTCCACTTATCCGGGGTTCCACTTATCGAGTGCATACTGTATTATTTTGTATTTATTTATTTATTTTTTTTCCAGTGTTTATCTGCAAGAAGAACATTATGTATTAATAAGAGGCTGTACATCTGTCAAATTGTGACCCTCAAGTTTTAAAGTGGAAGCTGTTTCGTATCTCCAGAGAAAGGGAGCGGCTGGTTGGGGATATATGTATAAATCTTGATATTCGCTTCTCCTTCTCTTTGCGCACAATTTCAAACAAAAAGCTCATTCCTTATGGGGTTAGAAAAAGCAGCAGTTTTATTAAACAAGATCCAGGACGGACGACACGAGTTCAGAAGTGGGGGGGCCTAAAGATGGGCCCACCATGGTTGGGCGACGAAGAAAATTTTGAAATTTAGGAGCTTTTAAATAGGTTTAAAGGCTAATTTAGAGGCCAGAATTACTGGAGTTTTTCCGGATATAAAAGCGCATTTTTGAAACGATGAGAGAAATATATGAGTGATATAAACTATGTAAACATGTTTTATGGGTGAAATTTACATGCAAATTAATAAAATGCATCTGATGTTTGTCCGGTGCTTTCAGTTTGGGATAAAAACTGGTTTTGGTTTCCGCCAGATTAGTGGAACACTCAATTAGTGTAACTTTCAATCGTGGAAATATGAAGTAATACTAAGTAACATTAGTAATAATTTTAATAATATTAATATCAAGTATTAATGCAGAATATTAATCCGTATTAATATTTCCATCCTTCGATAGGTCAAATGATATTTTTAGGTCAAATGAGCAGTATTTAACCCTAT
>JANSTP010265593.1:0-11389 GCA_025330745.1 Cladonema radiatum | reverse complement strand
ATTTGGAGGAAATATTTCATTGTTATGTTTTCTTGAGCTTGGTAATATTCCATCCTGAGCCCTTCATGTTAAACATTCTTTTTAAGGCCTGACGTTTCATACTTTAATACGTTCAATAAATATTGTAGGTTTTCAATATATGACGCTTTGAATTTTCAGTTGCTTTCTGCGCTTACTAAAAATTTCTGACATTCATGACGACATCATAACCCTGACGTCACATCGTTTCTAGCGTTGTAATAGATTCTACGGTATGCAGTTAAACCAGTCTTTGGGGCCAGCTTTCTCTAACACTTACCTGTCATAACTGTCTATAAAGGCAAATTTTGTTCACTCCGTTATAGATGTTTCAGTTTGAAGAATAATAACATCAAACATGTATAAGGCAGCTACTCGGGGCACTAGGGTATAAGTAGTCCTTTGACAAGCCTTCGAAAAATAAATCATTCCCTACGTCCATTTTGATCAGGTTTCTTATATTAATATAATAAATTGATATTTGATGACGTCAGTATTTTTCAGTGTTCGCAAATATCTTTGAAGTAAAAGAAGGAATAATCAGAGAAGTAGGACTGATTCCTTTTATATTTTGTTAATACTTTTTTTAGTGGAAAAACTGTGAACTGGCTTTTTTGCTGCACAGGTGGCTGCCTTATAGATAACAGTCAAATGTATGGCAAGTTTATTGGAACATTTGAAAGTAGACAAATCATTGGCTGTCTTGAAAAACAGGTTTGGTGCAATTGCCAGTGAATTTTCAAGGACAATTAAACAGAATCATTTTTAAGCAGAGTATTATTTTTGAAACATAAGATTACCAAACTGAGTTGTATAAGCAACTGTAATACATCTATGTAGTTCTTTGTCTATCAAATTGTTTGTGATCTTTCTTTTTCAGTTTAATATAAAAAAAAATCAATTAAAAAAATAGCTTTATTGCCATGGTAAGGTTCCATTCATTATTTTTATTTATAGTTTTTATGTAAACCTTCCCATTTTCATGTGTCAATATTCTTGGTATACATTTTTCTTGTTTCACAAGCGTGCTCACCAATACGTTCGCTCTTAGAAAGCTGCCATTGTGTTATCGTGGTTGTAATTTTTATGTAATTATCAGAAAAAAGTTTTATTTTATTGAGTTTTATTTGCTTATTCGATAGAAATTAAATATTGGGCTGACTCTAAAAATTTTATTCAAGTACTTTTAATTTTTGAGATACGATCATTTGATCCTTCTAAAAAGAGAAGAAGAAAAATACTCAATTCTTTCTATTCATACACAGATGTAAACAACCAAAAAAGCCTATTCGTGACAACTTTGAAGAACCAATATCTCCATAAAGCAGGGCTTAAAATAGCAGGCGGTCAACGGCCAATGACCGACAAGAACTTACAATTATCACCTTAGATTCATGATGTATGATCAAATTTACTGCCAGTCTTTGTAGTTTTCACTAATTTTTCTGAGGAATTTCACCTTGGAAGTGGTTTGACCGCCAAGACCGAAATTCTTATTTTAAGCCCTGCAAGACATAAGAAGAAAGTGTTCAGCAGTAACTCAAACCACACAACGTTTTTGGAAACATGCAATAAAACTTTTGCTGGAATGTGCCTTTTGAGAAAGGGGTTTCACCATTATTTTCTACTTTAGTCTTGTTAATGAGAATGGTAATCACCTATTTATTTATCAGGGTGGAGTGAAACGTTACCCATACCCAAAACACGTTTGGTCACCGGCCGGTGGTTGGTGGTGTGAGCCACGTAACTGGAAACGTAACACGGTGATCGCTTTGATAGGATGTGCTCTATCAACTATTCCAATCATTTACCTCGACCTAAAACTTCAGGTTTGCCCTTATGTCCTTTTCAAATAGATGAGGGCTTTTACGTCAGTTGAGTATTTTATTTGATCGAAATTTATTTCTCTGCTACAGTAGGTCTGATATAATTCGAACTCCGTTAACTCTAATAATCATATACTGTAGACATCTGCTAATTCAAATGCTGCATAGTTCGGACTTTCTTTATTTCGAATCAATTTCATAGTCCGTTGAGCTCAAAGTTCTAATTTTTTGTGCTGTTTATTTCGAACATTCCTAAATTTAGTCCCTTGGGTGTTCGAATTAGCGGATGTATACTGTAAATCGAACAAAGTGTTCGGTCTCTTGGAATACGATTCATATGCTATCGAACTGCTATAATGTAAATTTAATGTAATGTGACTCCACTAATGCAAATGTAAATCAAACGAATTTTAAAACCCTTTGACAATTCGACTTACAATATTTCTACTTTAATTTATTTCTGTTTGCTTAATTTAGAGGCGCTACAGACGTTGTGAAAACCCAGGAATCTCACAAAGATATGCGTTTACACCTTACGTAAGTTTTTTTCCCTTCTCAATATTTCTTCACCCCCTTATTCCTTTCTTTACTTTGTTTATAAAAGTTCACTAACGACATCTTCCTCGCTACCTATTGCATATTGGATTTATATCTAGGCTGGATTGTACGATAAAACGAAAAGCCATTAGATGAAAACGTTATTCAATCGTTTTTCAGTATGACGATAACAGTTTGTATATAGATATATAATTTTCAAAATTAAATACATCGAAAGCAAAGAATCCATTGCCTTTTTATTAGAACAAACTTTGGAACAGGGTTTTTGCGACATGCTACAGAAATAATTGGCGATTGCCCCCTATGCCCCAAGAATAACCGTACGAGCAAATACTTCTATTGATTCCTGGGTTAGAGTGGAATCCTTATGAAATCTCACCCTCACACAAAATTATCTGTCTCCAGACAGGGACAAAATAATATTAATGTTTGCTATATTGAAGATTGTCGCAGAAACTTATTTCATTTAGAGCTTTTTAAATTAGATTTGGGTAAGAAAACGTTAATTCAAACTTTCCAAACTTTTTGCAAATGAGTGAGTTTTGTGTAATTTCCAAAAAAAAAAACAACCAAGAATTCCTTTCATATTTAAAGTACGTCAAAATAGTGTCTAGTGTTTAAAAGTGCTCCAGACTTCGAATAAACAAGCACCCGAATGAAACCGAAAGAATATACACAATGGATAGGCGAATATAGTCACAGCTCGCCAATACGTTTCACCAAACAACTGGGTTTGAACCGGTGTAGTTGATAAGTTGCGAAGCTCAAAGAATGAATCTTGTCCCCATAAAGCTAGATTTGTCGTCAATAAAAATAACGCTCCTTGTCGTATTATATCGGCATAATGACTCTTATATGACGGACGGAAGCGGAGTGACTTAACTATAGCTGTGACTTGCAACATAGATTCGATCAAAACAAGTGACGATTTTATTGTCGAGAAAGATGCGATTTCATTGTATGCTCCTAACTCCGTGATAGCGGCAGTAAAGCTCAAGCCAGTATAGAGGAAAACACCGGTGAAGGAAACGATTAGCAGAGAATCATCTGAATTGTACGGGTACCATGACGACCGTTGTGTTTGCAGGGCTTTCATAATAAGCCATAGACAGATGATCGTTATCACGTGTAGCGTGATCTGATAGAGGTAGTAAAATTTTAACGCGTGCAACGAGTTCTTGTCAATCCATAGGAACGCGACAGATATCAAGAGGAGAATTGATAGTAATATTCCGAGTAAAAATCCTGGATCAGCTGACGGTTTGTAGGTATCCATAACTTCATGCAGTTCTTGGTTTTCCTGACAACTTTTACATAAAGACTGGTTTGATACCCTACTGTAAAGAGATACATGACTTTGCGACCTGGATAATATCGGGCTATTTACGCTACCGAGGTAACCTGAGCTGTCATCGGGGAAGTCTTTTTTATCGCCTTTCCCGTCGTCGTCTTGCATTTCGTCGTATATGTAGATATCTTGGGGGTCTGGATCCAAATCACGCATATTGCTCCACATAGTATATAACATTCCCCCTGAAAAATATCAAAAATTGAGAATTGGAGAACTTCAAATTAACCATTACTTTAGCATTCTTGTGACACGGTTGTGTTCGGGAATCGCAAGGAAAAAGCGTTAACAACCTGAATGAGAATAAGTTTTAAGAGATTACAAAAATGACTTTGACTGACAATGACTGACCTGCAATAAGTGAATACTCCATGGTGAAAGGATACAAATAAGGTTCGCTTGCATTCCAAATCTTTGTCATCGGAATCTCATCACTTCCGCACCAAAATCTTTTTCCGTGTTCCAGCGATTCGTTGCGGAAGAGCATTCTAGCATGATCGAAGAGCGCACGGAACCATATGCAGATATTTGTACCGAGAATATGGAACAAAACAAGCCGTATATTCTGTGATTTGTGAAAAGTTGCGCACGAAAACTTCCTTAAAAACAAAATTTGTGTCAAAATAAACACGGCCTTAAACAAGGAAAAGAAAAGATTTGAAATATTTCTTGAACACTGTAGGTAGTAAGATATATGTAATATGTCCATCACGGAGCTACCGGCTCCGAACACATATGCACCCGCCATTAACGGTCTGTGAGTGTGTGGCATGGTGCTTATAAAGTCAATGGTTTTCCGGTCGTTCTGTTTACAAAATATGTATACAATCCAAATAAGGGCAGGACAAATGCACGTGATTATAAAACCGTCAATGTGATCTGTAGTAATTCCGACAACATTAGCGTCATTTTGTAACCATGCCGTCAAATTCATGACAATACCGGCCGTTGTTAAACATATTAAGTAAACAACGCTAGCTATACGTCCGTCTGATCGTGTCCCGTCTGCCGGTAATATGGGCTCTAGTAAATAGATTAAGAAAAGTAAAAATTTATTTGAAACTCTAGCTTGTTTGCGAGTGCCGTTTGATATTATCTTAGTGTTTCGTTGGCTTCTCGTCGTTTGAGCAGTTTGTTGTACTTGCGTACATTCGTCTACTTTCGTTGTTTGTTGTCGTTGGCTGTCGTTGTTCTCCATAATGAGTTTCAGTCTCTCGATCGTCAAAATTTCATTTTGTTTGAGCTTTGATGACGACATTGCTCAAAACAAAAAAATATTTGCCCCAAGTCATTTATCCAACCGCATTGAAAAAAATCTTCGCAGCTGCCGCAAAATTCTTCTCAAACCTTAGATAAATCAAAAAAACTGTATATTTAGAAATCAAATTATATTTTTTTGAACCTTTTAACCTTTGTTTAAAAGAATTAAATGAAGCATGTAAACGGTTCGAACGAAATCTTAACTTGATTCGAATTGCTTGTTTAACCAATCAAAAACGTTTCTATTCATGAAATAATCAAATTTAGAAACCGAGATAAGGAGATACGCTTCATCGATTACAAATAGTACCCAGACTTTTAATAGATCAAAAACTTCGTGAATTTTCAAGAGGTTTGGAATGCACGTTGGTTTTCAAGTTGAAACTTACTGATAGTTCATTTAAAAAACGAAATTCCAACAAGCGTTTAACAGCATGGGTCATTTGAAGAACATGAACAAACCGGATTTCTTCAAAGTCATTCCTGAAGTCAAATTTTTTATCGAAATACATTTAGTATACCAAATTAGAAGTTAAGTAAACCTAACTTGCAAAATCGTTATGTCTTTATATCGCTAGCTCAGAAAAAGTGGACAATCTGATTGGCTGAAGATAGCATAAAACTTTTCCTTTTCCGAACGCCACGCGAACAAAGAAATATACGAAAGAATGGATGTACAGAAATAAACCTTTAGACAACACATACGTTTTTTTTTTATGAACAACCGGCCTATAAGCAACCCGTGCAGGCGTCCGAATCCTTATGAAACCTAACGGAGACTTTTTTAACTAAGAATTTTGCTTAAAACATTTATTAAGAAAACGCTTATTCCATAGCGGCATTATTCCCTAAAAAGAGGCACTTATGAGCTCAAATTTTGTATGGAGAAAAGATCAACCTCTTTTAACAATCTAAAAGTTCGAAAAGTAAGATTTTTAGGACCTATAAATTTCCTGCAAATTTTTAGCAATTATCAGCATAGACTAGAAACTAGTCGTTCTTGATTTTTTAGAAATGAATGAAATTTCAGTCCAGCGAAATTTGAACCGGGAGAACATCCTCCCAACTTGTCGAGTTACGACTTGCCGAGATATCCGATTTCCCGATTTTCCCGAAACTAACGATTATTGCGTTTTCTGGCTCTGGAGAATGGACTAGATCTAGTCTATTTTCAGCACTGAAATTACAAGATTTGAGAAGCAACTCTGACCTTAGTTGAGTATAAAAAGACGTATACTCTCCAAAAACAATAGCCAAAAAGGTATGCTACCAAACTAAATGAAATATTACGGCCAAAATCCTTAGTATAAGGTTCTATAAATCAACATCAAGACGGGTTCTCCCCTTCCCTGATCTTCAATTTGGTTTTCGTGACTTTTGTTTTAAGTTATCTTACACTAGACAACGTTAGGGAGAGGAGGAGTGGGCTTTGTATTTTGGCGATAATATTTGTCTAAGGTTGTAGATTGATGTTCAGATATATTTTATGAAATTTTGCTCAAGTTAAGGTAGATAAACTTTGTCACTGATAACGTAATTGATTTCATAGCCCATATAGACAACTATCGTTTCGGACAACGGGTCAAGAATGGATCTGAGATATTAATGGCATATATTTCAATGCTATGTTAGACGATCTTAAAAAATCCAGAATAATGTCATTAAAGTGCTACCATGAAGCAACAATTAGTTTCGCTCTTTATTATCAAAGCTATTGTCTTCAGACTTCTTTCCAGGCTTTAAAGCATAGCAGCTCCAGCTCCGGATACTAGGCACAAGGCCGGACTAAGCAAACGTCAGGTAAAACATTCAATACAGTTTTGGAAACATGAAAATTCATCATGTAAATTAGAATGGAAAAATATTCTTAAATTTACAAATAAAAATACATCACAAAACATATAAATGCGTTATTACATAACCATAAAAATAGGCTGTCGTATAAAAACTCGACTTAATTAATAATCGACGTCAGGTAAAACCGACGAACTAACATTACTAGCCGTGATTGGGTGCGATTCAAATTCGATAGATACATTAGCTTTAAACTTTTGTGCGGGCAGGCTTTCAACCCGTAAAATTTGTGGCTGACGCTGCAGTCTGGACTGTCTGCTTCCGTTAGTACTTCTACAGTTACGGCAAGGTCGCGGAAAATTTGTGTCTTTTGTATTTATAACTCTATGGCTTCTCTCACTGCGATTGTTGCAGCAGGCGCCGTTGGGCGTATTTAAAAAGGTTTTTTGCTTCCGCAAGTTAACAGGGGTGCCTTGGTACGTTTTATTGGGTGTAATGGTAGGCGTAGAAGAGTTCGATCTTGAGCACTCTTCCGTAAATCTTGAGGAACTATCACGATTTTGATTTAGGGAAAGTCTAGGACTTCCCCTTAAAGACCTGGGTGACATTGATACACCGACAGGGTATAGGGTGGGGTGATGCCAAGTGTCTTCCATATCGATGACGTCATCAATATCCATAGATTCTACTATCATATTTTCATCAATATTTGAACAAACGAAAGGAGTCTCGGCTCGAGGTTGGTTGCTAGAAACGCTCGGGTTGTTTGAGCAACTTGATTCCCGTTCTTCTGCGATGGTTGAGAGGGGACCACGTCTTTGCTGTGCGGCTGGCTCATTTATCGGCGGTTTTTTCTTAGAAGCTTGAGGGATGTTGCATGTAGGTACTTCGCAAGGACCAATAGCTCTCGATGCACCCTGCATGTAGAAAAATAGAATAAAAAGTTAGAATAGAACTTATTCGCCCTGCTTACACCCAAATATACGCCCTGCTTACACCCCAATATATCCACCTGATTATATTATTGGAAGAACTAAAATTTGATATTAAATAAAAAGGTTTTGGTGTTAATTTGCTTATCAATAAATAAGAAATATTGAAGTGTTACAGAAAATAATTTACAATCTCGCTGTTTGAATAAGGAAATACAACAAACAAAACCTAATTATAAAACGGAAGGCCGTTATAATGTAAATGTTATCTTACCTCAGCGCAGGGTCCGCAAAATGATAGAAAAACTGGAAATACGAAAACTCCATTGAACAACAAAATAATGACCAGACAGAATATAAGCTGGAAGAAATACCTGAAATAAAATAGTATTAGGAATTAAGTAGTACCAGATGTGTTTCCAAAAAAGTAGCTGTCTTTTTAAGGGCAATGGTGTTTCCAATTGTGCCTCAGCGGTGTTCAAGACTGACGAGTTTTAAGAGTCAAATATTGCTTAGATGTTGCCTCTTCTATAAAAACGACAAGTATTTCCGTTTTCAAAACTGACCCTAGGCACTTGGTTTTTATTCGACGCTACTTGCATTGAAAAACTTGTCATATTGACTTAACCACTGACCTCAAAAAAGTTCTTGTTCAAAAATCTCATTTTTCCCCTTGTAGAAATATTTTGATAAATAAAGTTTTCGTAAAATCGAAAATGAACTTAGGAACTCTGGTTCCTGATTCGCAAATTCAAAGGGAATGAATTCCACTTACTTGACGACATAATCAAATTGTGACGTCGACAAAAATGCAACAACTGTTAACGTGCTAATTGTCGTATCGATCATAGGAGCAAATGTTATCTCCAATGAACCACGTGTACGATCGTCTCGATTGCCTGGTGTGTTCATAAAGGCCTATGGTAAGAAAAGGTCGGTGAGTAAAGACAACTTAAATTCTGTAAATAAGTGAAATTAAGTCATTCATTAGTTTCCATATTACACATGCTTGTTAGACCCTTTTTGTTCTTGATTTATAGCCCGTTGTGGTAACGGTTTTAGCCGTGATATTTTATCCAGGATTGTACTAAGCAACAAATGAGGTCTAAAAGTCCTAAAAAATACAATATATGAGCAACTCCAACAGCTGACCCTAGGGCCTATTTGCTTAAAAAAGAGTGTGATGTCCCTGGGTCGAAAGAATAAATTTTCTTAAACTGAATCTTAAGGTCCGGTGAATCTTAGGGTTCCGAGTTCAAACCCACGCCTCGGTCGTCTAGCGAACACAATATCTTTCCTAAGTCAGTAATGACGTTTATACGGGACCACCTTGGAAATTAGACTTCGCACCAATCAGTGGCGGCGTGGCCAAAGGGGAGTGGCAGGAGGGTCAATGCCCCCCTCCCTTGATTGGGAGTTAAAATAAGGGAGCACAAAACCTCCTTTGGAGCGCCTTGATGAAACTACAACTAAAATGCTATGTGTTTAGAAATATTTAGTTCTAAGAAAGTCATTTTCATATTGAAGTAGTTCTACACTTTTTTATATAAGCAACTAGCCCTCGAGGTATAAAAAAAGCAACTTAAGAGCTGGATCTCTTTCAAAGAAGGAACTTTCAAATTTGGTGTTGAAGAAAATTTATAATTTTAAAGAGGTATTTTGGAGTTTTATCAAATCTTTCTTTGCCAACTAGGTCGATAATTGATGAATTATTTACTAAAATCTAATCAAATCAAATGGATTAATTAACAACCCCTATTCCCCCAAAACTAAGTTAAAAAAACTTCTATATTTTTGACTTCTAAATTTTTGAACAAAATTTTCCAAAACGTTATTATACAGTATATTACTAGCATTTTTTAAATATTCAAATGAAAATACTTTGAAAAGTTGTGGTGGTTGAAGGTGCGCTGTAAAAAGGCCGTACTTGAGTGTTTTACTTGGGGGAAGGAGGGCAAACTACTTTACTCCAAGGTTGTGCAAGCTTTATTAGCTAAATTATGGTTGTGCGAAGAAAAATATTTCAAGAATTGGTGCCTTCAAAACAGCTATTGCAGCTCTATTACATACAGTGGAACCTCTATTAGCGGTCACTTTGCGGGACTTTATCCTTTGGCCGCTATATTAGAGGTGACCGTTGTAAGGAGGTTTGACCATTTGAGTTTTTTTTTAAAACAATAGAAAAATTGACTTTTAGTTTCTTATAAAATGGGGTTATTAAAGGGATTCCGAGGTGAAAATATAAGTTGAGTTCATATAAAAGAGGAGAAAAAACGATGAACACCAGTTTTTATTTCATCTCAATCTTGGTTCTCAAGATATTTGAGTTTAAAGATTTGTCACTTAGGGATTTCCCTAAATAGTTGAAGAATTTGTGATGTCATCTAGTGTATAGAAAAATTGCCCCAATCTTGAATGTTGAATATCTCAGGTTATAATATAATTCCATGCATAAAAATTTATACACAATTTGCACGCATTAAGGAAAATTCAATCACAAAAACATTTTGCAAAAATACTTTTTTCTTCACTAGTTCCAGGCCCTTTTTCGTTTTAGGGTCAGGCTCAATATCTACCCAACAAAAGCTTTTCTTCAACATATGAATTCTCTTTTTGAGTTCGGAATCTTTCGAAGAACTTTAAGAATAAAAAACTAATTTCAAAAGATATTTTCAAAAGCTCTAAATTGCGGACAGCATGATTTTCAAAAGGGCCCTGGACCTAGTGACCCAAAGCTTACTTATCAAAACATTTATTGCAGAAGAGGTGTAATACACATCTACTATCTATACGAAAGTTTTTAATTCGATAGCACTATTATAACCTGAGATATTTAAAAGAATATATTCTATATAAGTCTATGGGAGGTGAGCGTTGTGAGGAGGTTTTTTATAAGTGTTTTTTCATAACTTTGGCAGGGGCCTCTGCTACTGGCCGTTGTTATAGAGGTGACCGCTAGTTGAGGTTGCACTGTTTTGTTTTGTTTTTTTTTTTAAAAAATTATGACAAGAATAAATAATACAGCAAGTTGTTGCCTTCATCACGCTTCATCAGCTTGGGGAACTATTTTATCGCAGTTTTAAAATACGGTAAGAAAATTATGTGAAGAAGCTATTTCAGGGTTTTTGTCTATAATATATTCATTTCAAAGTTTAGGTCCTCTAAAGTCAATGCAAAAGTTGAGCATCGAATTGCAGAAGTTTTGATTTGGAGCATTCTGGGTCTGAAATGTTCAAAAAGTACTATATACATATCAGTTTTTTCGCGGCATTTCGCCATGGGGATATAGCTCAGTGGTAGAGCATTCGACTGCAGATCGAGAGGTCCCCGGTTCAAACCCGGGTGTCCCCTAACGATTTTAAAATTTTTGCCATCCTGACATTACACTATAGATAACAGAATCCTTAAAAGTTTTTCAAATGCATCGTGTATTTACTTGCTTGCTACTGCTAGCTATACAAAAATTTAACCAAGACCCAGAAGCAATAGTTTAGCTTTATGTAATTTAGGTTAAACATGGTACGCACCCCCCCCAGAAATCTGGGGGGGGGGGGCTAAAAAATTTTTTTAGCATGCATTAGTTGGGGGCTAAGAAAAAATATAATTTTGGGGGGGACCTTTGCTGCTGGGGGGACCTAAACACCCATGAGAGA
>JANSTP010265582.1:0-10867 GCA_025330745.1 Cladonema radiatum | reverse complement strand
TTAATGCTTTCAAATTTTTAAATCATCTATCCCCCAGATATATGGATGAAGTATTCAAACTATCCGAGTGTTCCAAAAAAACAAGAGCTAGCTTCCTAAAATTAAACAAGCCTTTCGCTAAGACCTTCAATGGTCAAAGTTATTTGTCCTTCTTGGGCCCTTGTCTCTGGAATGGATTATGCGATGAAATAAAAAATAAACCGAGCGTTGATACAATTAAGCATGCAATTAATGATCATTACTTTGCTCAGATGAAGTGATGAAGTGAATTAAGTGATTTTAGGACCTAATTCTATTCTCATTTTAATCATTTTTTATTCGTTATTATTTTTTTTAATTTTTCTTTATTTTTTTGTTCATTTATATTTCTTTCATTCATTTCTTTATTTCTTTATTTCTTTCTTTCTTTATTTATTTATTTATTTATTTATTTATTTATTTTTACCCTCAACCCAAGGGACCACAATGGAAATCTAGACATCTGTCTTGTTTTGTGCCTTTCATTATTATTTTGTTGTTGTTGTTGTTGTTGTTGTAAATATCGATTTTATTTATTGATTGTATTTTTATAGAATTAACTTGTATTTTTATCTTGGTGACGAAATATACTCACTCACTCACTCACCACTGATAAAAAAAATACTTTCAATCATATATGAAACAAGCTTATACCTTTACACTATGAATTAAAGCAAATAAAGATTGTGTGTAGATCAGTGTTCAAACAACTTTTCAATTAGAAACTCAATTAATGATTTCAACAAACATAAAAACAATAATGCTTTTACCTTTCCATTGGCATATTGCTGATGTTCATTGGCATCTTGCTGATGTTGTTCTGGCAGAATGTTTTTTCACCACGATGTAGCAAAGAAAGCATGTCTTGAGACGGATCAAAGTGACATTCAATAAAACTAACAGTTTCCAACTTCTTCCATGCATCGATGAGTGGATCACCAATGAAATCAATCTTATTGTCAATATTATCTGTAATTACATGGAGTTTTGTAGTTGCACGCGAAAAACATTCAATCATTCGGTATTTTAAATATCTTTTTCCTATCGGCAACATGAAAATGAAATTCACAAACTCAAAACCTCTTACTGAAGCATAGTCAGTGAGGAGAATCCTGCAATTTTCATTTTTGTTATAAAAGTCTCCAAAGTTCTCCGTGTATTTATAAAGAAGTTCACAAAGAAAAAATTTAATCTCTCTGTACAACTGTTGATCAAAGGTACAAATCACAAATTTATCATTTTGGTCCTGATAACTAAGTATGTATGTAATCACAGTGAGATAAAATACACTTTTTTTAAACCTCTTCTGAAGATTACTTTTGTCACAATTGTAAACATTAACTGGACCACAACTTACTTCATGTCCAGTACATTCACTTTGATTGAATAAAAATTTGGATATATAGTAATCGTTATCATTCCTATCATAGTGGAAGGAATGTTCTCTTTTAAATTCTTTATCAATATCTCTATTGACACAATGTCTACTGTTTGGTTTATCACTTGATTCAATATTTACAGACTCCAATATTTGACATGTAACCTTTAAAAATTCATTGATTTCTTTTGAAGATCGCAATCCATAATCAAGACAAAACACAGAAAAGGAAGTTTTTTCTTCTAATAAATCAAATTGATATCCTAGATCAATATCATTTTCTTCTATTTGCACAGCTTCTTCTACCATAGATTGTACAGTAAATACAATGTAAGAATTCTGAAAAGATTTCAAAATTTCTTGCAGCTTAAAGACTTCCTCCTTATCAATATAAGAAGCACTAAATTCGTCAATAAAGACATGAACTGTTTTATCTTTCCAAACTGTTTTAATATGCTCTAAAATGTTGACTAGATAATCAAGTCCAGAGTTTGAATAAATCGAAAATTGCCTTAAATTTAAAGTTATTATCATTTTTTCAGGATGTTTTTGCTTAATAACGTTCATAACCAGATTATAACTAGACTGGTGATCACCGCATATCAAATAAAAAATGTCATCTTTACTGGCAGATCGAAGCTTTTTTTCAAACATACTAAACAGAACAAGACTTTTACCACTTCCATAAGAACCTCGCAAAAGGACATGTTTTTTATTCGAGTGAATAGCCTCATATTGTATTGGTGTCAAGAGAACGAGTTTTTTTAGTTCTTCCATTTGGTCTTCTGGATCGGAACAAAACGATGGAAGAGAATTGTTGATCAAAGCTTCGTTTGTTATCATTTCCTTCTTAATATTCTTGCATATATCAGCTGATGATTTTGATAAATCTGCCTTCTGTTTTAGTTTTTGTATTATATTTGTAAAAATTTCGTTGTACCAATCTCTGAAGTTATCTAAAGTTATCAACGTATTTTCTCCGACATACAAATTATTTTTCTGACAGGTTTTGCAATATGAGTTACCCTCTTGCTGGATAATGACGTTAACTTGAATAACATCCTTTAATTCTTCATGAAGAATATTAGATATTAGTATATTCTGTCTTGATTCATGTAAAGCTTGACCTGCTCCTTGATTGCTATTTGTTATGTATAATACAACATTATCATTTGTAAGAAAACAAAAATAATGATCATCAGATGTTTGTTTGGGAAATGATCCTGATTTAAACTTATTGATGTGATCAGCATAATGGTAACCATAAACTGCAAATCCTTTGTCATTTGTTGTTTCCATATACAACTTTAATGTGGAAAGTACTGGATCGACATTGTTGTTATCAGCAAAATTAAATGCTGGCAATTCTTTAAACATGTTATAGGTATCCATGAATCGGCTTTGACTTTCAACCCAATCTTGATAATTTTGATAATTAACGCATTGAAAATCACCAGAACCAACACAAACTTTAACAGTTGAATTTTCTTTGTTTATACCAAATGCTTTTGCGTCTTTGTATACAAGAGGATGACCAACGTAAGTAAGTCTTTGCGACGTAGAAATATGAACTGCAGAAAAAAAATACTTGATATAAAGAATAAGCTTATTCAGTAGTGAGTAGTGTAAACATCAAGATTATATACGCATAGGCAAGAAATTATGAGCGGATCAAATATTATTGTAAACAGATTCATTTTAACCCTGTTTTTTATGGAGGTGGGGATTACCCGCTTGATGAATCTTTTTTAATGTGCAAAAAATCATGGGGTCACAGTGGAGTCGCCGTGGTGTACTGGTTAGCACCGTTGGCTCTGACCAGAGTGCCCCGGGTTCGATTCCCCGTTTGGGCATGATAAGTTCATATGAACTTCTGGCCTAAGACGTTAAACTAATACTACCAACAAAAAAAAATAATAATAAAAAATAAAAAACGCAATTTTGCATTTGTATTGAATCTTATATGGAATCTTATGGCAAAAAGTTTTCCCCCAGTAACCAATTGTAAATCAATTTTAGTGGCCAGGTAGCCAGGAAAATTGACCTTTTGGATGTTTTGTATATCAAAATTAAAGAATTTTGAGGGCAATATGCCAAACTCACAACTTATTTATCAAAAATAGGAATCTACTACCAATTATATGCATTTTCACCAACTTTCAAGTAAATTGGTCAGTTTATTCAGAAATAATGAGATTTGGAAAATAAAACACTGACTTCTGTGTTATCGTCACATGTTAAATTTACACCCCCTCCCATGAATTTTGCTACCGGCCAGAGCCAATGAACGATCAGGTTAACGCATAAAGAATGAAATAGGTAATATGAAAACGCAATGTACTAATGGTCATTTTTTTATAAAGATCAGGGGTCAGTATTAAAAAAATTGTCAAACATGGCAACTTGAATGCTCAAAATTGCTTATCAGTTGCTTACTCAAAGTTTTGACAAATTTTGAGATCACAAAAAATCACCTCTTCTAAACTGTCAAGCACTTAAAAAGGATAAACCTGGACTGATTAGCCAAACAATGACCTTAATGTACCTCTTCTCATTGGTTCCACAGGATAAAGTGTTTTCTCTTGAAGTCAGTACTGGCTCAAAGACCGGTTGCTTACAAAAACGTGTAATGAGAAACTGATAATCTACTTTGATAAATATGACTATTTTCTGACCAATTTTTATTACCTCTTCCTAGAGCAAAATACATACTCAATAGAATTTTTCCTCTAAAAAATATTTAGCTTTGAAACCTATGCAATTATAATGCCATAAAGATCTTTTTAAAATCAATCTTATTGTTTTCAGTATAGTCATGTTGATTTTGACATTACACTAGAAAAAAACTCCCATAACAGCTACCGCTTTAAAATTCATGTCAATTTCACTTCAAGGCGTTTTTTTCATAGGTGAAATTCTATAAGTGTTTCTGTCAAAAACAGACAATGGCTGAACCACAAAGTATGAAAAACCTACGTAAGGTACCCAGAACTTTCCTTACAAAATAAATAAATGCTTTACCTTTCACAGATATTTTAAGATTTTTATGGAAAATTAAATGGTGGTGTTAATTATTCAAATTCCAACTTTTAATGTAGGCAATATGGCATCTTTCCCAAAAAATAAGAAGACAGAAATGTTCCCAAAAGAAACTCTGTTTGCATATTTCTTTTTTTGTAAGATGTTTAGAAATGCCTAGATTTGATACCTTAATAGCAACCTTTGCTACCTTTGCTACCTTATACGACATTTCTGGATAGGTTTTACGCTGTATTTTGCCTATTAAACTTTTATTTTAATTCTACTGAAAGAAGTACATATTTTAACGCATGTCAATACTTTGCAACATCAACTTGATGATATATGTTATGACATAAAATAAAATTCAACAGAGCATAACTATCTCAAAAATAAAAAAAACATACCTAAATCTTCCGGTATTTCAGAAAGGAGAAGTGGAAATGTAGTTTCCATTTCTGCGATCACAATACCATCATCAAATTTTTGCAAAATATTTCTCCAATATCCCCATGTTTAATTTATTTCACCATCACCAAAGTGTGCGTGAATCAGATCTTTGTTACGTTGAGCAAACTCTTTAAATTTTGTTGCTGATTTGTATGTTTGCTTTAGACGGCGAATATATGATTCCTCTAATTGAAGTATACGACCAAACAATTCCCAATGTGAAATGCGTTTTGAAATCTCCTCAATAACTGTAATTAAGATAAAAACTAGTCATTTCCATAAAAATCTAGACTAGTATGATCCCTTTTTGAACCCTTTTTAAGTTCTTTAAAAGCATGAGGAAATAAAGATGCAAAATACAGGGTATAAAAATTTGATAACTTCCTATACCAGGTACGAAACTAGCTATGATTGATGTGCTCTATATCTCACCAAACAAAATAGCTGAGATAAAGATGAACTGTTACACAGGGTTTCCAAATATGAATTTGAAAAATTTCTATGATCATAGCTATAAATGGGATCACAAAGTCTAGACACATTATAGGCTCCTATATAAGAGAAAAAAAAAAGACATCTGTTGTGAAGCTCGGAAAATTCATTGCAAGAAGTCACAGGGCAATGTTGAAATTAACTGGTTTGACAAAAAACAAAAAACACGAAGGCATATTTTACAAACCATTTGCATCGTCAGTAATCTTTCTTCTTTTCGCTGCTGGAGATTTAGGTATATCCTCAACTAAATAAAAATTTATATTATTTACAAAACCATTATTAGCTCTACTATTTACGGAGGCTAAAGAATTACCTTTTAATTAAAATAGCAAGGAAAACCTTAAAGAGAAAAAGATCTTTTACTACTCCCAAACAGCAAAACAGTAACAGTATAGGAATTCAGGTAAGATTACCAACTAAATCTAGAGCATGAACTTTAATTCTTCTGAAAGTTAAAAAACAAAATTGAGTATCAACTAAAACACCTAGGAATATCAATTTTATTGACACTTTCCAATGTTTTGCCTGTTTTGCGGTGTCACTGTCCTATTATAGCAAGACCCATGGTTGTAGGAGATCAGTGTAACTTCTAACACAACAATTAAATAAGGGGCCTAAACTTAAAATCAGCTGGACATCAAACCCTGTTGTTAGTTTGCTAATACCTTTCTGTAAATATCGATAATCAGCTTGACATTGTTACATGGATATAACACAATGCAATAACTTTTTCCCATATTATTTCATTTTTCAAGTTTTGAGTAGTAATTTCAGAGAAATTTATATTATCGTTATCATGACTTTTTTGCATGTATCATGAACTCAGGACAAGATAAGGAGAATGAGTGGGGGGGGGGGTCAATTTATCCAAAGCTCCTAATCAAAACAAGATATGATAACTTTAAACCCATTTTAAGATAAAAAAACCTGGTATAAATAGAGTCAAATGCAAATTAGATAAGTAACAATATTAGCAATGCTCAGAGTAAGTTTTGATAACAACAAATATGCCATTACAAACATGATCATTAAGATGAACAAAAGCACTATATGCAATTTAGAAACTTGAACTTAAAGGTTTAGATGTATCAACAGTATAGAACATTCTTATGTTTTTAATAAGAGAAAAATTACTGCTAGTGGCTTTAAGCTCAGGCATGATGGATGCATATGTTGTCAACTCCAACATTGAAGTGAGCAATGCACAAAGGCAAAATTGTCTTAAGGAAGAGGGACTAACTTGTCTCATCTGTATCTTCATTATTTTGAACAAAATCACTATTCTCCAATGCACTTATCAACTTGCTCTTATCATTCCTCTTAGCATTACTTTCGGTTTCATCTGATGAAGTCTCCATGCTTTTTTGGAATTCTGCTCCTTCCTGAGATTGATCTGTTGTATCATCAAAATCAGATTGGGAATTCGGTTGCGTTTCTTGATCAGTGTTATCTACGCAAAAATATTAAAGAAATTATTCTAGCCTATATACTTATACTTACTTAACTTGGTTGATAAGAAGAGGGTCAAAATACCCTTAATCACTGACGCGGTAAAAACAACAAATTTATAAGTAACAACTCAACTCATAAAAAATTACTTTGCAAAAAATATCTTAGTAGATACTTCTGCTATATCATAAGTATGGCATTATGGTGGCATATTACCCAAATTGGTAAATCAGTATGAACACTGCTCAGAGTAAGCTTAAAATCATTTGATGATAGAGATGATCATTAAATTGTACAAAATTTACTAAAATATAATTGAGACGCTCAAACTTTTGCATTGTTAAAATTTTGACTTACTAATGTTTCTTTTAACTGTTAACTTTGAGCAAGGCCGTGACTTTGAGTTACCTCAAAGTCAACATAACTATAAAATTAAGAAAAAAAATGCATGAAACTAATTTGAGAAAATTCAGTCTGAATACTGGGATAAGAAAGGTTTTCAAACTACATAAAATTGAAGTTGCTTAAAGTAAAGTATTCAGTTAAGAAAGCAGTTGTGAGATTTTATGAGGCAAAAATACGGAACTTTGTTTATCAAAACAGCCTACGGATAAAATGGTCTTTACATGCCGACATTGAAAAATGGTAAAAACTTGGAAGTTTTCATATTTAGATAACAAAACCTTTCCAGCTAAGTAAACTTGAGAATAAGAAATATAATTTTACATAAAAACAAATATTCCATAAGTAAAATGATCAACTCTATACTATAATTAGCAACACTTAATTTCACTAATATTTCCCCAACGAAAAACTGACTAACCATCTTTATCACTGTCTTCAGTATTTTGAACAACATCATTCTTCTCAACTGTACTTAAAAACTCACTCTTATAATTCTTGTTTGTATTACTTTTCGTTTCATTCAATGAAGTCTGACAATTTCTCAGTAATTCTCCCCATTGCTGAAGTCGACCCACTGAATCATCGAAATCAGAGGCAGAGTTTTGTTGCATTTGTACATCGCTTTTATCTGAAACAAAATAATGGAGATAAGTAGAACTATCTAGTCACCATTCCTGTGATGCCCACAAGAGATGAGTTTTCGCAGTGTCTGAAAATGTCCTAAAAGAGCACAAATTAGACTAAAAAGGGCACAATTTTCTTAATAAAATTTATTTTCCTTATGAAAACCGATAAAATCTCTGTATTTCTCGAAGGGCAGCGTCCGAAAATCGGACTCTAAAAAGGGCTAAAATAGTTCCTGGTAATTATATGGGATGCTCTCAACATTTCTGACTTCCTTGGTCAGTATTGAAAGAAACTTTTTAAAATTATTCCGACAAATTCAAACTAAAATGTGGCTTTTTGGCTCTGTGTTCACTATGAGATCAATTTTCTTTTTTCAACAACGAAAAATGAAGATAATATTTTTTCATATTTACATTAGAGTTATTTAAGAATGAAAAAACTCAATTTTTATCCAAAAAAATAAACGATTACAGAGATAATTAGTTATCTCCAGTATAAATTACTTTTTGCATACACAGATAAACACCAAATTTTCTATTATACAAGTCAATTAAAAGTTAATAACAAAAAAGTAATGAATGCAGATAAAAATTCAGAATTAAAGTGCTAAATTCTTATCTTCTGATCTTTTGATCTTTTGATAAATTCAAAGTGTCCAAAGCAATATCATAATTCAATGGTAGATGTTCAAAATTTGTCATAAACACTTCCCTTTTTTACCTTTAGGGACATTATTGGGACAGAATATAAGATAGGTTTTCTTTAGTTGAAATTGGTTGAGCTCAAACACACCATTTTTTGGCCTATATACGTTGACTCACAAATGTTTTAGCGTAATTTGTGCTCTCACTTGTGGCTACAAACCAAAAGTTGCTCCACTATACAATCTGAGAGTGAGTTGCCTCATGATAAGAGGGAGGGCCTAAAGGTTACTGCTATGATGTAGCAACTATTCATTTTCAAAAACAAAAGTTACCAAAACTTTGTAACTAGGATGTACCTCTCATAATAAGAATCACAATATTATCATAAGTTTGAAATTTGAAGTTGAAATATCTCATTTCCTGAATAAAAAACTTTAACTGACATAAAACATTTGAATTAAGAAAACAAAAACAAAAAAACTTTACCAGATTGATCGTTCTGAGTTCCATGAAAAATATCATGTTCTATTTGCTTGATTAGCTCCTTCTTTCCTAATTTTTCAAGAGCACTTTTCACTTTACTCAGAGAAGTACTTTGATGTTTTTGTAAACAGAAATTCAATCTTTCATGAATTTGTTTGGTAGAAATTTTCTCAATTCTTTCATCATTAATTCCAAGCAGTTGAAGGAATTGATTCAATTCTTCTTGTATTCCATTTACATAGCAATTTGTTAACAACAACAACTTTTCTCCTAAAAAATAGAACGTTGGTCGTAGAATTGATACTTGGATTTTCTCAAAAATAATACACAAAATATGATACATTAAGGTCAACCTTCAAAATTCAGGATTTATTATTTCTCAATGGAGCTGTAACCTTAAATACAATCTAAGGAATTTGGGAAGGGATTTACAACAGCAATAGCTGAAAGCAACCGTGAGTTTGGAGGGTTGAAAGTGTATCCATCAATGGTATGTAAACTAAAACATTCAGAATGCTTTTTATTCTAATAAAGAAATGGTAGGCCAAATTTTCTTTTATCAAAAAGGTTGGTTACAGCAATGAAATATTATTCAGCAAATTAGAGATTGGTGCAAGTACAATGACAATTATGGGAATAAACAGCTACACACCAGATAATAGCTCTTCATCCATATTCTTCTGCCATTCTTAGTAAAACTTGATACTAAAGATTCAGAATTTATTGCTTCTTTTTATCAGACTGAAACTAAGAGTAAGAACAAAATCAATATAATGCTTTGATAATGGTTGCTTGGTATCAACAAAACCGTATCAACAAAGTTGTCTTGTAAAAAAGCACATTCCAAAGTTATCACATGGTTCAAGTGGTATGATGCTTAGCATATACAATAATACTTAGATACACAATATTGTAAATTTACCTTCTTCTACAATAGTTCAATATAAAATAGGTAAGTTGAAAAAGAAAAAAAAAAGATTTTAAAGTTAATGACATTTTTTAAAAAAACATTTAATGAAACTTCTTCTTCAAAATCACAGGCAGAGATTGAGAGTGACAATCACATTCTATATCGATAGTATTCATTACAGCTAAGAGAATATGGCTACTGTTATATCATCATAGAAAATCATAGATAAAAGATAAAAAATAGAAGCAATTCGAAATGCAGTTGAAGACTTTTCTTACACATGTATTTCTCAATCCATATTTTTTTAAGGTCGAAAAAACATAATGAAATTAGTTAATATTAAGACTACTTAAATGTGGAAAACAAAAAAAATTGTGTTAACAATAAGAGCAATTTTTTAAATTTCAAGTTGGAACGTATACTTGTACATAGATTTCTGGAAAAAAATTTGTACAACTTTCCCCCATCAACGCTAGGCTCATGAAAAGAGATTTAAACATTTCTCATTTATAACCAATTTTTAATATCCAGGGATGGGTAAATACACAAAAAAATTGATTGTGAAATTTTACAGGTTTTTTTCAACTAATACAGTAAAAGAGACAGAGGTAATAAATTAGTTTTCATCTGAGATAATAAATTAGTCTGTTTGTCTTAAATTCTATTTATCATAAAACTCCCGACACAAATTAAGAAAAATTCCAGTTTCCTTAAATAACAAGATTTAAGTTAGTACAAATAGAAATCAAAAGTAAAAAACGAAATCTTCTTTCCCTTTGGAGCTAAAAAAACAAAACTACAAAACAACAAAACAAAACTACACAAATTACACAAAAAGTACCTAGCCCTGAAAGTCCACATAACCAAGTCCAATTAAGATCACACTGAGTAAACAAAAATATAAAAAAAACCCGCAAAAACAACAATTAGAATAAAAGAGAATACAAAATTTCCAGGAATAATAAATGCCCTCTACATAACAGTTAAACA
>JANSTP010265571.1:0-10867 GCA_025330745.1 Cladonema radiatum | reverse complement strand
TTATTTATCTATTTATTTTTTTCTGCTATTTATTGACTGTTTTTAAGATTATTTATTGTTTTATCTTGTATATATTTCTTGTTTTCTATGTATTTAGTCATTTATGTAATTTTTTAGATATATTTTTAGCGTTTTTAAATTCTTTTTAATATTCGGTGTTAATAGGCTGACACTTTTTGTCATGCCTCTTATTTGTATTTTTACCGAATTGAAATAAAGTTAATTCATTCATTCATTCATTCATTCATTCATCATACTACCGTCGGTCACGTTAAACGTCATTCAAAATGTGGAGAGTGTAAGTATTATTCTTTTTTTAATGTTGAGTCGGCATAATCTTTCCAAGAAAAAAACTTGATCACTAACTGAGACGCTTTTTCAGTTTTTCTAGTGGAGCAGTCATTTCGAAATTCAATGGAGACGTTCAAATAATACTCGTCCTTTCAGTCTGTTTGTTTGACAGATCAGATATCCGTGGTAATACATCCAAAGTTTTTGTGTCATGTGAAGGTAAATACAAAAGCTTAGAAACTACTATAATATTCATAGTCGATGAAAACTAGCAATAAATTTCAGTAATCTTTCATAGTCAATCATGTCTACAGAAACACACTTCATGAAACTTCATGTCCTAGAACAGAATTAATTATAATATAGAATTGTCGGTGTCTAAAATTTACCTAACCGTTACTTTAGAAAAATCGTACTACTGCTAAGGTCAATACAAAGAAATCGTCATCAAAGGTATACTTTATTTATCAAGTTGATGTTATAACTATATAAGTTATGATTCAGAAAATTCTTTTGTTTAGACCCTTTGAGCGACGCGGTTAGATATTTTTCCATAAATATAAGAACATACCAAGCAACTTTGAGGTCTAAAATTCCCAATAACATAAGCAAATCTAAGGTCAAAGCCTCGACCGAGGTCTGAACCAAGTTCCTTTCAATAACAATTCTCTAGATCTATATAGATTGCTATTGAGCACTTTTGGTTTCTTGTCTATTAATGCCCACTCTGAATAAGCTTATGGCAACTTGTTACAGGGGGTGAAACGGGGAAAGAGCTCAAACTTGTTACATTGTTAACTCTTGCATCCGAAATTACTCTGTGAGGGAACCTTCTTTATTATTTTAGAGAAGTGTTGTGTCAATAAAAACAAACATTGATTGTTTCCTGTGTAGTACAATGTGTGAGGATGAAAGTGAATTTATTAATCATTTTTGGGAAAATCATCGTTTGAAGGTATATATTCAATATTCTTTTCTTACCTTATCTTTTCAAAGGCAAACATGCGCTTGACTGGTCAATGAAAAATAAAAAAGGCATAATAAAATTCAAAGAGCAAGTTTATTCCCGAATTATTTCTTTTGCTATATAACTAACAACTATTAATTTACTAAATAATTATTACACTTTAAACAAGTTATTTGTTTTTTCCAGTTTCAAATAATTATTGCACTATATATTATTGGACTATCAGGGAAACGAATCTGCAGTAACATCGACTGCTCCATAAAATTCCGCGGCGAAGATGATTCGTTGAAGAAAGTTTGTTATGGTGGTTGGAGTGACGTAGAAAATGTGGATTGTGTCGATTTTAAAGTATGTTGCTATACAATTTTTCTTCCCAAATAAACCAATTTTTATCTTATGACAGTAAAAAACCTGATAATCGTTTCTTCTTTATAGTTTGGTGCGGTAAAAGGAGGATCAGGCGAAGTGACGAGAAACACGTCGAATGAGTTGAATAATCCAGAAACGTGCTTGATGGGAAAGGTCGAATACAAAAAAGTAGATTTTTTCTCTATTTCTAGTTTGTCATTTGAGCCTTTGACAAGTAGCACTCCTCTGGCGTCAGTATAAAGTCTTTGTGAAGTGTCTTCAATTGATAACTTGTATGCGATTTTGTGCCAGCTCTTGAAATACCAAGACAGTGGTCATACTTACTTTTGTAGGTGTAACAATTATAGCTTTGATATTGAAGCAATAAGGGCACACATTTTATTGATTCAAAATAATTTAACATGTCACAAAGTCAAAGAAGAAAATAAATGGCACCAAAATTTGGAAGAGTTCCAATCTAATCACTTATCTCTTAACGACCAGCGTATTAATGATTATTTTGCCTTTCTGCATAACAATTCCCTCAATTCATCTCACAAAGAATTAAATATTTTAATGAATAATATGAAGCAATTATCATGTAATAGGTGGCTGTCTGGAGAAATAATATCTCATTTTATGCGTTTGATCAATAAGACCAGTGATAGTGCGTTCTGTTTCTTTGTTGAAAATTACTTGGATATTATTTAAGCATTTGAAGTGAATTATAATTCTGTAAATAGGAAGTTTCCTCAAATTATCGTAGCAGCTTTTAATGTGCATAATGATGGTGTTTCTACACAACTAGCATGCCCTAGGAAACATGGCAATCATTTTATTACAGTTGTAATCAATAGGAAAACAAACAATTATTTCTATTGTGATACATTAGGTTGGGAAATATATTCTTTGATAACAGCTTTAACGATTTTCGAACTTATGTTATTCAAAAATACAATGTTGCATTGTCTTTGAATCAAATGCATTGTTGTGATAACGCGCCCCTTTGTATCGACACGTGTTGCTTAAACTTTCCTCGCTAAACATGTTCTAATATTTGTGGTGTAGCAACAATTATTATCTCCTCTTTGGCTGCTACATGTTTTCAATCGTTTAAATTGTTATGTTCCAATACAAAGCTTAGTTCGACTTTAGAATTGTCATACCTTTCGAATATATCAGAGTATAATGATTTTTTAAGGTCTGTATGCTTATAAAGTGGTTAATGTCTGATAAAATGGATATTCATGATCTTTATGTAATAAATAAAGAAAAAGAAAATATCGCTCAATATAAAGCTATAAGTTGTCTAGTAGGAAAACAATTCCACATTGACTTCCCTTACATTCGATTTAGCAGAAACTGTACTGATAGTAAAGAGCAGAAACTAGTAGCCATAAATTTCACCTTGGGTCAACAGAAAAAAGTTTTAGATAATATGAATACAATCTTTAGAGACCTAAAAAAAGCAAGGAAAAAGAATTCAAGTGTTAAGAAAAATTTAATGAGACGAATAAAGAAATTTCATTCAAATCTTACTGTAAACTTAACAGATAGTTTAGCTTCTTCCTTGAATAAAATGCACCCTCGACTTATGGAGAGAATTAAAATGCTACGTGACTAGGAAAAGGAATTTACGCCCCATATAGAATATTTGAAATCCCTACCTACAAATGTTTTCTTCAATGCTTATCCAACATGATCTGGAACAGGTCTGTAAATATTATTCATCTGCAATGAAAATATTCAATGAGCCTCGCTTTCAAGCTTAGATACTTGCTAGAAAAAGTAAATTGAGATTGAAATCATTGCTTTCAAATATTCAAGCCTTGCTTAAAGGGAATGACAATTCAAAAAACAAGAAAAAACTTGCTAGAACAAAAACTAAAACTATATTGAAAAAAAAAATGTCTAAAAAAAATAACAATCAAAGTGGGAGGACTCAAATTATTCGCGAAAAATCGAATGTTAGAAATTACACAAGATTCTTTTTTTCAAACCTTAAAAAGAAAAATTCTGTTGAAAAACTGTTAATAGATTTTTATTGAAAGTTGACAAATCTAAAGGAAAGCCTCATTTGAAAAATGCATTACCAGTCGCTCATATCGCGTGCTATATCTGCAATCCATTTCTGAGATAATCCAGTTCAGAATAAGATTAGTAATCGCAAGAAAAAAGATGAAAATTTTAATTTGAGTTCATCCATTACACCAGATCCCCAGAACTTTCTTTCAATTGTAGGTGTAAGAAAGAGCACCAGAAAAGCTACGAGCCATATTTTTGGAAAATTGCATATAGAACTAAGAACAGTGCAACAGATGATATCATACAAGTTAACCAGGAGGGTGTGGCCATGAACATATTTAAATTAGAAAAAGTTTATGTATCCAATGATAAAATAAAAAAAATGGTCCTTTTTGTCACATTGTAACATCAGACAGAGCTCTATCGATACTTGTGTAAATTTTTTCAGGCGTCTTGCAGAATCTAATAATGAAGACATGTCACTTTTTAGGAATCTCGACAAATGTCAGGATAAAATGCAAGATCTGAAAGGTCATCCTATACATTGCTATGAATTTTCATCTTGTCCTAGTATTTTAAGACAAGTTAAAGAGTTAGCGATTCATTTCTCCGCATTATGTCCTATCATTAAGTTGCTCCATGTGATAAATTGGTCTATTAACTTTAAATATTTGGAAAGGCAGTGAAAAGTTACTTGTGAAAATTCTTACCCAAGAGAATAGCAACCTATCAAAAAGCAATTCAAAATGTCCTCCCTCCAATCTTGTTTCAGAAACACGTGTTATTGAATCCTATTCAGACATTATTGACAGCTTTCTAAAACTAAACGAAGATATTCCAAAGTATGCCTGCATTTGTTGCGAACGTTTGAATTTCAAACATGCAGTATCTAATGTCACAAGACTAACATCTTTTCAAGAAACTGATGCTTGGTTGGAAGTTTTAGCAAGTCTTGCAATATGATAATGCAGACATTCATGAATCGTTCATTTGTGATTTTTGTAATGATTTGTTAAAAAAGAATAAAATTCCTGCTAGGTCCGTTCTCAATGAGCTATTTGTTGATAAACGTCCGCCAGAAATTGAATGTTTGAACATGTACGAACGGTTTTTGGTTCAGAAGGCATAGGCATTTCAAATGATTGTAAGGTTAGGTACAATGTCTGGAAAACTTCCTAAAAATACACTGTTAAAAGTAGTTAAGGGTAGGATTATTTACTTGCAACTGCCCTGTGAAGAAAATATCGAAATGTTCATTGAAAATATTTTTGATAACGAATACCTATTACTTCTAGTAAATGGCCAGCCAACTAAGAAAAAAATTATTTGACAGGATATAGTAAATATTGAGAAAATTAAGAATGCTCTCCAATATTTAAAATTTAACAATCTACAGTATTCAGATATACAACTAGAAAATACCACTGAATCGGACCATCTAAATAAAAATCTCTTAATTGCAACTGAAAAATCATCTCTAAGGAAAGTTTCAAAAAGAGAGGAAGAGGAAATTTTGCAGCAATTTACAGCTCATCCTTTGTACTCCAAAAAAAGAAAAGACGACTTTGAACTCTATCAAATGAAAAAAACTATTCCCCTTAAACTATTTAAGTTTTCCCCTTAAATCATATGACGATCGGCTGGATTTAAAATGTTTCCCAGAATTATTTCCTACAGGCCACTTTGGAAAGGTCTGCAAAGATCGAAAAATCTACTTAACAGATGCAGAATATCGAAAAAGTAGGATTCTTTCAAAACATTCTAGGTTTAGAAGGAATCAGCAGTATCTTTTCCACTTGTTGCATGATAGCGAGCTGAAATCCTTAAATAGTTCTATATTCCATTCCTTGCGGTTGACGAAAAACTTGGCTCATTCCAATGTAAGCAGTATCATCAATAGAATTCAATCTAATGATAGAGAACTTGGTGTCAATTTTTCTTCTTTTGGATCTCAAATGAGAGGGACAAAAGAATTTTGGGAAAAGTGTTGCAAAGAACTGAAAGCCATGCTTTTAAAGTTTGGGGCTCCAACCTTTTTCTTAACTTTAAGTAGTGCTGAATTTAGTTGGGAGGAAATATGCAAAGCTTTGTTATCTGCTAATTCTGATATGGCAAATGTGAATAGTCTAACAACTGGGGAACTTTCATCATAGATTTTAAGGTTTCCTTACTAAAGTCATTTTGAATAAAGAAAACCCCCCTTAGGTAGAGTCATAAACTACTTTTGGCGACATGAATACCAAAGAAGGGCAGTCGCACACATCCATATGGTTTTCTGGATCGAGAATGCACCAATCATAGGGTCAAGTAGTGGTAGTGGTAAAGAAATAGCAGATTTTATCCAGAAGTATATTACATGTTATTACCCAGACAAGGCAATTTCTCCTCAGCTCCACGACTTGGTAGAGCGGTTTCAAATTCATAAATGCAGTAAAACTTGCCTTAAGTTGAAGCGCACTGAAAACAAAGTGGAAAGATATTATAGATTCAAATTTCCCAGACCTCCTTCAAATGAAATTAGGGTGAACAATGTATTTTCAGCTGTTCGCCATCATGTCCAATCCAAATCTTCAAAAATATTATACAATTTAGTCTGTCGAGAAAATGAGCGCTATATAAATGATTATAACCCAGCAATTTTATTAATGTGGAAAGCTAATATAGACATTCAATACATTTGTGACAGTGCGATGGCTCTTGCCAGATACATCACTGGACATGTTACAAAGAGTGAAAGGTGACAAATGGACGAACTGCTAGAGAATTGCGGTAAAAAACTCCTTAAGGTCTAAACTGTTTACTGTTGGCATGAAAGCTATTTCCCATAGAGAATGTGGTGCATATGAAGCAGCAGACAAGATACTAGGTCATGAGCTTTATGGAAAATCTGTATATATTTGTTACGTAGATGTTCATAAGAAAACAGAGACGTCGCGCAACCCTAAACCGTATAAAGAGCTGTGCCAATAAGAGAAGAGGACCCAAACTCTGAAAATATTTTTTTGAATTCCTTTGTTGATAACTATTACCCTAACCAACATGATTTGCATGAAAACATCTCCCTGTATGAGTTCCATGAGCACTTTGACTATGTAAAGTGTGGACTTGAAAATCTCGAATCTGTTTTTAAATTGAAAAATAACTTGGGGTTTGTTAGGAAACGTACAACGTCGTATGTTACCAGACATATAAACTATAATCCTAGAGATCCAGAAAGATAGATCGATTACTATAGGTCATTGCTTTTATTATTCAAGCCTTTTAGAAATGAGGACCAGTTACTAGGAGAGTTTCAGGATTTCAAAAGTGCTTTCTTACACGAAACTGAAACTAATGAGCGCTTGCTAGCCTACCACAATAAACTCCATAGTGATATAGAGATGGAGGATTTGAGGGAACGGGAATTAAATAATGGCACGCAAGAACCAAATAGTTCCCATGAGCAGATGGAAACTGAAGAAGGTGGCCTCCTTGGTGAAGAGCTTTGCCCAGCCTTACAGGAAATGGTTGAACTTGAGCAGCTTATGAAAATGAATGTAGCTGATGATCTAGCCTCTCTTGTTAATAACCTTAATGAGGATCAGCAAAGAATCTATAACTATGCTGTTAATCATTTGATAAGATACCATGAATCTACTAACGATGCTGATCTGTTATATTTCTTTTTGAGTGGGATTGGAGGTACTGGAGAGTCTTATTTTATTAAAACCTTAGTTACCTGGTGCCACTCTTATTATAATCAGTTCTTAAGCAATGCTGAAGGTGATCTGCTGACTGCTGTAACTTCTGCACCGACCGGTCTTGCAGCTTGTGATATTGGGGGTGTAACTTTACATAAACTGTTTTCACTACCAGTAGAACACAATCAAATTCCTGATTACGTACCTTTATCGAGAGACACTTTGCTTACATTACGGTATACTTTAAAACATCTTAAACTTGTCATAATTGATGAGGGAAGCATGATACCGAACATAACAGTAGCTTATATTTATTTTCGTTTGTGCTCAATTTTGAAAAATGACGAAAAACCATTTGGAGGATGTAGTGTTATCATCATTGGTGAGCTTCTTCAGTTGCCACCTGTTTGTGGCAAACAAATATTTGAAACGATTTCATCCAATATTGCGTGCAAACGAATTGGGTCTTTCGGTTCTTTCAGTTTGTGGAAACATTTTATTTATGATGAGTTTACTATAAATATGTGGCAAAACAAAGGTAAAGCATATGGCGAGCTTTGCAAGTGCTTAAGACTAGGGAAACTAAACAAGGATGATTACAAACTTCTAAATACACGAAAATATGACTTACCAATTGACAACAAGCTTGATGCCATTGCAGATTTATATTTAAGAGTAAACCAGGTGGATCCGCAATTGATATTAAACAAATTGTTGCTATAGATTCAATTGAACTAAGTAGTGGCCAATCAAGACAGCGAGAAATTGCTGAGAAAAAAAATGGATAGCTTAAGGGATCAAAGTGACAAAACAGCAGGTCTTAAAACTTCACTAAATCTAGCAATAGGTGCTATAGTATTGATAATTCGGAATGTAGATGTAAAGCTGGGTTTAGCAAACGGAAAAATTGGTGTCATTGAAAGTTTTATCTATGATGAAGATTTTAAAAATATTAAGAAAGTGCGTGTCAAATTTCCTAAAGGGCAGGTGTATGATATTGAGAGGGTGACAGCAAAATTTGAGTTGGGTAAGCAATTATATGCATACAGAAAACAATTCCCGTTAAATTTAGCATACTCAATAACCATTCATAAATCACAGGGGAAAACATTTTCATCAGCAATAGTTGATTGTAGTGAAAACGTATTTGCTTCTGGACAGGCTTATGTAGCATTGTCAAGGTTAACCTCAAGTAATGGTCTCTATCTAATAGGTTTCGATAGTAAATCCATAGTTGTCAATAAAGAAGCTTTGCTAGAGTACAACAGGCTTAGAAAAAACTTTCGAAAAGATCTTCCTCTCTACGAAGTACCTAAAGAAAAGGGCAGTTATACGCGTAGGTTTACGAAGGAATTTCAAGTTGATCATGATGAGACTACAGATGAGTCTAAGCAAAGCAAAATACCCAAATTAACGTATGTAGGTATGAGCAATCCTGATCCATTGTTCATGCCTGTCCAGAAGCAAATTATAATTTTGATGCTTGTGAGCAACAAGATGCTTAGGCTGTTTAGGCATTTATAGTATCGGTCAAAGTCATGAAACATTTATATACCATGTTGTGGTACCTGATGTTGATAAAAAATTCACATTTTCAGACCTGTTTAAAAAGTCTCTTACTGAAGGGTTTGAGTGCAACATATGTCATGTGAGAAGCAATCAGGAGGTAACTGTCCATGTTATTAATCTTAAAAAATATTTAATTCTCTTTCTGCAAAGGTTCAAATTAAATGGCAAAGTTCATACTTTGATTAGTAACTTCAACTGCAATGACATTAAGATTGGCAATTTTAGATGTAGAGCTGTAAGTGCTATTGCACACGACGGAGCGTCTTGCAAAGCTGGTCGTTATATAACGTATGTTCAAAGGGATAAGTATTGGTTGAAAACAAGTGATGAACAGGTCGATATACAAAATAGATTCCCATATAATATGAAAACCATCTGTCTGCTGCTTCTGGAAAAACGCTAGCATTAATAATGTTGCTGGGTTATAATCAATTCTTTTAACTATTTGGTTAATAAGGCCTGCTATATTTTAGTATTCGCTGGTTTGTCTATATACTTTGTTTGTGTTTTTTATATCGCGTAAAGTTGAAATGATTTTATTTATATGATTTTATTTTTATTGATTATAGATTGATATATGTTATTGATCGATTTTCATTAGTGTAGTCTGAAGTTCATATTTGTAAATAAGGAAGTGTATATAAATTATTATATTGTTGTTCATATATCAGAGGTGCTCTTGTCAAATGACTGTGAGGCTCAAAATGTTGATTTACATAAAATTTTTATATGATATTGTAGTTGCAAAAAGATGTCTCTAGTATGAATAGTATTGTTGGATTCTTAAAACTTGTTTGAATTATACTTATATTGTCGTGTTGTAAAAACTTGTTTAGATTATATTTAATATGCTGTTACATTTTAGAAACTTGCTTAGATTATATTTCATATTGTCGCGTTGTGAAAACTTGCTTAGATTATATTCAATATATTGTTGCATTTTAAAAACGTATTTAAAGATTATATTTTATATTGTTCTGTTGTGAAAACTTGTTTAGATTATATTCAATATGTTGTTGCATTTTAAAAACTTATTTAAAGATTATATTTCATATTGTCGCGTTGTGAAAACTTGCTTAGATCATATTCAATATATTGTTGCATTTTGAAAACTTGTTCAGATTATATTCAATTTATTGTTTCATTTTAAAAACTGGTTTACATTATATATCATATTGTCGCATTTAATATTGTTGCTTTTAAAATTGTTGCATTTCATATTGTCGCATATTTTAATATTGTTGCATTGTATCATAATTATAACTAAACTGTAATTAGTGTTGGAAGACTATTTCAAAAATTCCAATTAATAAAATCAAAAAGATTATTGCTTACATTGATATTTTTTTTAATTCCTTGGGATGACTTATAAAGGGTAAAGTGATTAACTTTTATGTTTAATTGATAAACTTTTGATTCGTTTCATATTGTGTTTGCACTAGTATGGGATTGTATAGGAACTACTTTCGAAAACAGTAATAAGTAAAAAGAAAAGCAGTAAAACCAAAACTAACATTCCCAAAACACAGATAATTATTTGCCAAAATTAATTTGCAATGATTGATGAATTCCATAAGTGTTTCCACTGAACTTCTTTGCTCTAAAGCTATCCAATGTTGCTGGAAACACAGTATTACTCTATCTTCACTCTATTACTTTTACCCCCTGGGTTTTAAAAGTCCTGTATAACTAAAAGCCTTCAAAAGTAACATACGTTAACAATAATAATAATATATATGAAAATACATCACTTAGGTAGTAATGAAATGTGTCTTTTACAAAGACTTTAAAAAAGGCTAATATTCAGTGAAAGAATTTAAAAAACAAAAAAAAACTCCGTATTAATATTTGAGGCACCTATTCAAGTAGTAGGAAAGTACCGGTTCTGCCTCAGGCCGAAGGTGAGTAAGGCATGCAGCAAGTGAGTTCCTGAGCATATAAGGGGTAGGCGTGCCTGAGTGTATTCTTTTCGTGTGCAGTCAAGTGT
>JANSTP010265560.1:0-10870 GCA_025330745.1 Cladonema radiatum | reverse complement strand
TTTGAACTTAAAATTGGTATCCATTCCTTTACCAGTCTGTATGGGTTCTGGTCTTGTATCTTTTGGTTCATGTTGAGTGAACAGACATGTGTTCTTGAGATGTCTCTGTAGATTATCATGTCTAGAACAATATTTTTGACAGTATGTGCACTCCATCATGACAGAAAGTGAAATGAGACCATTTACTTTTCGGTCTTCTATTTATACTATTTCGGATAACAGGGAAGGAGGAGGAGGTAATGGAAGCAGAGGAGGAGGTGGAGGAGGAGGAGGAGGTTGAATAGGAGGAGGTGGAGGAGGAGGAGGAGAAGGTGGTGGTGGAGGAGAAGGTGGTGATGGAGGAAGATGAGGTGTAGGTTGTGAAGGAGGAGGTTGTGAAGAAGAAGTTTATGGCGGTGTGTAAAAGGGACTTAAAATAAAAAAAAGAACACCAAAAATAAAGGAATTTTAAACTATATAATTACAGCAGTAAATTCATTACAGAAGCTTTCAATCTATCCATAAAAAATACATTACGTAATAAATCCGACCCGGTCAAATACAAATCTTTATCTCTAAAGGGTAAATTAAACTTGTCTTTTGTTTTTTCAAACGCTGCCTCGCTTGCTAACCAAATATCCACCAATCGGAACGCATTACCAAAGTTTTTGTTCACTTTTTCACATGGGTTATCGACTTAACATGAATGAATTTCCACAGCTGGCTCCTCACACGCCATTCACTCGCTTTTTAACTCTTCATTAATTTCGTCTGCCATTGTTTCGCTTATAACTTCCAATAAGGCATCAGCATAAGTTCTTTCTGGCTGACAGTTGATTTCATCTACTCCAGGTAGGGTTACCTTTTGTGTTTGTAACAAGAGTGCTCGTCGTTTTCGCAAGTCCTAGGTCTTGTATGAATCCACATGAAGAGAAGAAGAGAAGGATGAAGAGTAATCATAGAACTGCCTTGATGTAAGGCAATCATACCGTTGGCTTGAACGTTTACTTTGATCATGCTCAATAGTGAGTAATTATACGCTTCACTAACTTTGCAACTGCTCGACTGCACACGGTTAAAAAATGTCGGCAGCAGATCCACACACTTGACTGTACACGAAAAGAATGAACTCAGGCACGCCTACCCCTTATATGCTCAGGAACTCACTGGCTGCATGCTGGCCCCGTACCCCCCGTTTCCTACTACTATCAGACTTTTTCAAATAGCTTTTTACTCAGTAGGTAATAAAATCAGGATCATATGTTGCACAGAATACCTAATATGAAATACTAGCTGCACGAAGCGTCACACAACACCGAAGAGTCGTGGTCTCATCAAGCGATCTCTTGCTGACAAATTAAGTTACTACGTTTGGTCAGGGAGGTGGAAGTATTGCTCTTCTTAATAACGCTCTTAGAGATGCTCCAGTGAGAAGAGCTAATAATAAGGACGTAAAAAAAAAAAAAAAGTGTGGCACGAAGCTGTAGCGTCATATTGACCTTCACAGATCGCTGAGCGATCCTATGCCTATATTAATGTTCTAAAATCTCTTGTTATCAAGTATTTTTATATTTTAAGTTACTGCACTCATAAAATATATATCGTTGCCACTTTAACAGGATTAAGTAATAGATCCCCCTTCTAAAATAAGCATCGCACTACGGTGACGCCTCGTACATTCCTGCTAGCGCACGTCAAGCAAAGGGTCGCTACGCGATCCCTTGCTGAAAATGCACTATCTGTTATTTCATAAAGATGAGAAAGAAAGTAAAAGATAGGCAGTTGCTATAACATCCAACCTTTCCAAATTGGGCTTAGATTCTTTAGAACCATTCAGGGTATATGTCTGCCAAGTTTGGTTACAAAGTACAATTAAAGTTATAAAAAGTTTAGAAAGTTGATCTTTTTACGACGCCATAGTCTGTTAACATAGCAACCAACCGTCAAAATTGGCTTAAAAACTTTCAGAAGCCTTATTGCTTTTATTTGTACCAAGTTTAGTTACTAAAGGCACAGTATCATAGATATTATATAATATAGATAAGGCGTACGCATTCCCTCTGCCTATGACGAAATCTGCCATCATGGGATATTGAAAATCGTTGTTGCAATGTAGTAGCTTCGAAATTTTATTCTCGCGTATTCCTTGTACGGAATGAACTGATCTATAATCCCAAGTCCGTCCTTTATCCCATGGATCTACGGAGCTCTTAAAAACCGGCTTCCGAACTTTTTCAATACGCGTTATCTATATTATGTAATATCTATGCACAGTATACGTAAAGTTATGAATGTTTTCGAAAATTGAGCTTTTAATGACGTCATAGGATGTTGCTATAGCAATCAACCGTCAAAATTGGCTTAAAGTGCCCAGAACTATTTGGAGCATAGGTGCACCAAGTTTGGCTACTATATAAAAAGTACATTCGAAGTTATGGAAAGTTTTTTCCATTGCATTTATTCGCTGTTTTCTGTATGGAAAGTTTCATAAAAATTACGCCACGAACATTGGAGAGGTTTCTCCGGAAAATTTTTTAACGTTTTCTGATTAGTTATTCTTTTTCTATAGTGTTTTAGGCCAATGAGAATCTTGTATTTCGCTTTCGTTTTCTAAATAAGGAAATCGTATGACCATACTTAAATCTCACACTATCCTCTTAATACCTGGTGAGTTGATTCCAAAGGAATCTCACTGATCTTTGTATCAGTTTTTGTTTATACGAATTTTCTTTCCTTTTTGTTTTCATTGCACACTGCTTTAACATCTTGAAGTCCCGGTTTCCATTGGGCAGGAGTTCTCAAAAGCTTTCCGGGCTCATGCGATGAAAGAAATTCTATTCACGTTATACTATATATAGTATATAATATACATCCTGCAAGAGGTGGGGCGGGGGAAGAGTTACGTTGCTACCTGTTCCTCTTTGAATTACCGATTTTCAAATAAAATCAGCTAAACGTATATGATAAAAAGTAGCACCTGAAGATTTCCAAAAACGAAACATTGACTCTGGAGGTCACGTGACTAGATAACAAAAAATATGGAATTCGGATGATTTTCGACAACTTTTTTGATACCTTAACCTTTTGAGGTAACAAAGTTTTTGAGATTTTAAACCCCTAGAGCCTTCTGAACGCAGACTTCTTATATATGGCTTGCAGCGAATTATACAATACAAAAAATTAGTTGCACACGTCTTACAAAATTTTGAGATTTTGATGACCATAGAAGTCATAAAGTATAGTATTTCTCTGCTAAGTAAAAAGTGAAGTTTTTGAAACCATTTTTTGAGTGATACTTCTTATTTGCCATATTCATTTGAACATATTTGACACATTAGGCTCGCAAAAAGACTCCTATCCAAGTGAAGCTACAATTAGGTTCAAAAATATTTGAGACAAACTGAGAAATTGGCTTGTTTTCAGACTTTAGTTTCAATTTCAAAATGTCAGTTTTCAGCAACGAAGTTCGGAAATGTCATTTTTGGCAATTCCCCTGTAACGCCACTTGGAAGGGCTTCAAAAACACCCAACAGAGCGTTGGGTGGTTTTCACCCATTCACCCAAGAGATAAATCGCTGTCTGAGAAAGTAAAAAATTATCCGATTTGCTATGGCTTGTGGTGTCAATTTTCGCTGAAAAAGCTTAGAATTGTCTCATAAATTTTGTGCATGGTTGTAGCTACTTCTTATATTCCGTGTTATTTTTGGACAATACCAATACCAATTCCCTTGGTATATAAACTATAGCTAAGACTATAAGCCAGACTATAAGCAACCAGAAAAAGCTTGATATACATTACATCGTGCCTTATTCGGAAAAATGATGAGGAGAAAGGGTCCGAACAATTGGGCAAATAGAGTAACATGCATTTTTAAGGAATTCATCCATTTATAAAAAGATGTTTTGACAGGTTTTATACCTCCCGATAAGTTTTCAAGAACGTTTCAGAAAAAAAAGGAATTGAAAAAAATTGTCATTCTATGCGATAAAAAGAGCTTCCTAGCCCTATTTATGCGGGAATGAGGGGATGATTTTGCTCAAGGCGCTACTTCCATCATAACCTGGAAACTGAACTTTGAAACAACATCAGAATGTATGGCTTGATCCAAACGTTATTAACATTTTTAAGCGAAAATCTTTTGGTAACCACATGCACAAATACAAATCTGAAGGTTGGTTTAGCGGGAAACTTCTCTTTGGTTATAGCTCTGGAATAGAAATATATCGCATTTTCAGATTAAGTTTTCAGAAACCCAGAATATTTGTGATAACACCTAAAAAACTTGCATGATGTTTAGTGAAAATTGCCTCCGGTCTTAGTGGCCCGGTCAGAACCTGCCGGTCGCTAGTACGGTCAAAGTCACCCTTAAAATTTGGGAGCCAGAGCCCAGTGAGTTTTAGAGATATTATTGCCATAGCAACAAGGTTTTTGAACATTGATAACCCAATTTTTTTCCAATTTGGAAGGAAAGTTTCTACTTTTCTGGCTGTAATATAGCAAGTAACTGATTAAAGAATTTTATTCTGTCATTTAATGTAATGCAATAGACATATTGGAAAAAAAAGATTTGCTGAATTTTTTCAAGCTCAAAAATTGCCCCAAAAACTACTGGAAAACTGGTTTTTTGCCATATTGTCAGCAATTCGACGATGTCATCACTTTTTTGATGACGTAATTATTATCAAAGTTATAAAGAAATGTAGAAGAAGGGATGAACTATTAGTGTGCAAAGTTTATTGTCATCTGTATTTTGGGTTGTGATTAATGGAGGGGCCACTTTGTACACACACCCCCGTATCTCGATTGTAGAAAAAAACCTGTACCAATAGGGTTAAAGCAGGAACAGTGATAGCAGAGAACCCACCATTGTGCATATATGATGCATGTAGTACCTACAACAGTCATTTTTAGTGAGAAGGTACTTGTCCATCATAGTGCCGAGTAATGACAGAAACATTAAGCGATCGTGTAATGTAAGTATACCAAGATAACTTGGTTTAATAAAAGGACATGGGGCTAACTTTAGTTGGCTTCACCAGTTTGAGTAGTCTTGAACTTAGCAACGATAAGGTTTCACACAGATATTTAGTAAAGCTGTGGCTACATTAATTCCCTGTTACAAAACTATATGACTCATGAATGACCTAGAGAAACTTTCTTTGATTATTGCTGGAAAAAATATTTCTTAAATAAAAGATTCGGATCATGTGTCAAATCCATGGAAATCAATAGCATTAGCTGAAAAAATCATTTCTGCAAATTAACCCTATCTGAGGCGGGGGGGGTGGCTTTTTTGCCCGCGGGCTCAAACTTTTCTGGATATTTCCGGAACCGTAATAGGTATTAAGCTGAAATTTTCAGTACTTTCCTAACTATTTATTGGGAATACGATTTGACCGAAAACACCAATTTTTGACGTCACGGCGAAAAATGATGACGTCATCACTTTTTTGGTCAAGTGATGCCCTCAAAGGGTAGCTAATAGGTTGAAGTTTTGTTGGTCCAAGTTTGGTTGCAATTGATTAAGTATAAGTGGATTTATAAGCGGTCAAGTCAAAAGCGGGCAAAAAAGCCCCCCCCCCCCGCTTATCCTAAGTTCAAAAAGGCCCGCCTCAGATAGGGTTAACCTCAGCACCTTAGTTGGCCTGGGGAGAGTGTGGAGGGGGGGGGGTAAAGTTACTTTTTCTTTTAAACATTTTTTAATTTCTTTCGTTTTACTAGTAGGTAATTTTTGTTGATTTTCGAAAGTTTTACTCAGGATTTGGCGAATTTTGACCCTTGACTTTGATCCCAAGAAACATATTCTTGAGCTCCAAACAATTATTCTAAAGTTTTTTAATAGTTCCTAACAACAATAATAACTTTTTTGGCCAAATTTCAAAATAAGGACCATTTTTATCATTTTTACTACTACCGACAATAGAATGATGACGTCATCAACGTGGCTGCCAGTATGAGGAGTATTTTTTTTAATTTTTTTTTTTTTTTCAAAGCTGAAAGGTTGATTTATTAGCATGAAAAACTTTCATCTCATTTAGGCTTGTGGTTGAGGAGTTAGGCCTGACCAAAGGACCTGCTCAGCAGACCCCAGGAAGAAAAGGGTTGAACAATTGCTACATATTTCAAAATCGTGTAAAGGGCCATGTTTATCCTTCCTTTCTGGGCTTGTTGCTATACTTCCTTCATTCTTGTACCTCCGCATCAGTGGTCGGGTCAGGCTGTGAACATTGGCCGAGCCGCTGTATATTTCACCCATGGCTTACTTTAGTAATATAGTCAGCCATGGTTTCACCCTCGGTTTCACCCCAATATCGGAGGTCCAATAACATGTTTTACATTACATGGTTGGCAATTTGAAATTTTTTGTATCCCGGTTACATTTGCCCTAGAAAGCAAACAGCGAAAATGCTTACGACTGGGCTAAAAGAAAAAGTGGGCACAGTAGAAATTTGGCCAGGTTTCAGAGGCCTGTTCAAACTTATAAAAATGTAGTCAGCCAGTTGAGTTTGGGGCACTTTACTGGGCTACTGAGACAAAAGTGTATTTTTGTTTAGGTTTGCTATCATTAAAGTTGAGAAGTACAATTCGAGGTTAGATGACTTAGGGAAGGAACTGTGCTTTGAAGCTCCCAGGAGATATGATACTGCTCCCCTAATAGGTCCCATTGATCCCCTCTTTCTAGGTATTTTGTTTAGAGTTAGAAAGCGAACTTTTTAATTTTGTTCTTATGGTTCGTCGCTCACTGAACTCAGCAGTAACAAGCTTCCATCTGGCTTCTTCATAGAGAATTCATTATGAAAATATAAAAATAGACGCTTCAGTAATGATTTGTAACAGAGATCAAAGACATATTGGAATAAGCAGAAACGAGAAAGTAATAGACCATATTATCACAACAATTTTTTCGCTATCCCTGAAAAACAGACTTTTTTTCTTCACATATCTTTGAATCTGTTGTGTCATACTGTTCCTCTATACGCCTTTTTAAAAGGACAAGTCAAATCCCGCCTGAACAAGGCATACCGGAAAACCTGGGGCCTGGAGCCCTGGAGCTCTGGAGTCTGGAGCTTGAATCCTGGAGCCCTGGAGCTTGGAGTCTAGAGCTTGGAGCCTGGAGCCTGGAGCTTTGAGTCTGATTCTCAGAGTTTGGAGTTGGAAGCTTGTAGTTTAGAGTTTGGAGGCAAGAGCTTAGGATTTCAAGTTTGGAAATAAAATTGGAGGTCATCATTCCTTTCACAAGTGTTAAAGAGACACTATCAGACTTTTTCTAATTTGCCGACTGGACTACTCGGGTTCCATAGTATTCAGTGAAATATTTTTTACCCCAAATCTCTAACGTAAACCTTATTAACTTTCCTAACGTTAATAAAGTTCGCCAGGAAACAGGAAATGGAAAAAGGAAATGGAAAGTTTAGTTTAAAAAATGAAATCAACAAAGCACATAATGATTTCCGGATACCTGGATTTTAATTTCTTAGATTACCTTAATGCCTCGATTAAACACCCGGGCTCTTATAAAAATTTTGAGACTCCTGGGTGGGCGCTTATTAAGGAGGTGCTTTTACGAGGGGGTGCCTATTTAAAAATTAATTAAAGTAAAAAAGGAATTTACAAAGATCAAAATAAACGCAAAACTTTTTAATTGAAACACCTCTAATGAGCACCCATTTCTGAAACTTGAAAGGTGGGCGCTTATTCGTACGGGGCGCTTATTCAATAATTTCAACTATAAGTTAGGCGCTTATTCGAGGAAGGGATGCTTAATCGAGACAATACGGTACGAGCACATTCTCAAGGTTAAAATTTTTGCGAATGTTTTTTCTTTTTTAAATATGTATCTGATCTAGATATTGACAAATTACAAAATTACAAGTTTAATGACAACTTTTGAAGAACTTATTACTCTAACTGACAATTTTGTTATAAATATTGAAAAATATGATTGAATTACTGTTGTCAAGAAAACTATGAACAGACATTTCCGATCACTTTCCAATCTATATGCCAATTAATTTAAACATAAATCTATTATTGATTCTTAAAGCAAAAATGACGCAAAAAGGATTTAAAAAAAGATACTGAAAAGTAACAGGACTTATAGTCTTTTCAAAGATAGTCTGTATTAAGTCTTTTCAAAGTAATACAAGTCTAGAGTCCAGACTTCAGACTCTAAGCTCCAGGCTCCAAACCCCGTGCTAGAGACTCTAGGCACCAGGCTCTAGCCTCCAGACTCTAGGGTCCAGGCTCCAGACTCCAGACTCTAGGGCTCCAGGCTCCAGGCTCCCGGCTCCAGACTCCCGGCTCCAGAGCTCCAAGCTCCAGACTCCAGACTCCAGGTTTTCCGGTATGCCCCTGAACAACCTGACTGTTCTCTTTTTCTGCACGAAAAATTTACTAAAATGTTTTTTTGTTGTCTTTTTTTTTTCCTATTGCTTTTATCAGTCTCGTGAGAGAATGATAAGTCTTCTCAACAGTTTTTTCTAATTTTGAGTTTCAACTTGTTTCTTAGATTGTTCTAGATTTTCCTAAAATCTGAGGCTGATATTCTTATAAAATTTTGACTAGCTCTTATCCATTCTTAACAAAAGCATCGTATATTTGCCTTATTTAGAAGACTGGGAACGTACCGTACCGTAACGTACCGGAATCCAAATATTCCATATTTCAATAATGTTTTGTTTGCACGAATGTGGGCTCTAAATTAAGTTTTCTTTCCACAAATAAAATGTTTGATTCCAAACCCCCACATTATGAATCTCGTTAATGCGAAGAGATTAAAGAGATTAGAGGTATGAAATATGCGATTACAAATAGGAGTATTCGATTTTTTTACTATCGTTGTCATATTATCAAACTGTTTATTAAAAACTGTAATTAAAAGTTAGGAAAAATGAGCCAGGGGGACAGGTTTAATTTTCCTGAAAACCAAATACAGTAAAATACAAAATGGGGATATTTTTAGCTTCAACTTCAAATACAAAATATAATATAATTTCTGCGTATGTTAAATGATATTAAAAAGAAGAATTCGAAAATCATCTATAGATTCTGTCCTTTCTCACGATCTATTCCCCCGCCCCCCGTTCGTAAAAGGTTCATTTTCAATCGACTTAATGTTACAGACACAAAACTCATTTATGAATTGACATATGGCTGGCTATAGTCTGAAATAAAGTCAGTCTCAGAGATCTACGATAGTAGATAGATCTTGGATAGTATATATCCTCCTATTGAAACTTTTTTGGGGAAAGATCTTTTCTGAAGAACACTTCTTGAATGGTATATTCTGGGAAGTGAAACCATATGTCTTTACCAATGAGCAGGGACAAATAGATGGCATACTACCAATGATATTTAAACTGGGAACACGATATTGCCTTGCTGATACTGATCAAACGGCAATGCTATTGGAGAACAAATTTAAATCGCGAGAAGAATTCATTCATCATATTCTTAATCGCAATGAATTACTGGGGAATGGGATGATGTTTCCGATAATGAGAGAAAAAAAAAAGGGAAAAAAAAAGGGGAAAAATGGTCGTTTTAGTGCGACGCTATAGAATCTCGCTGTTGTTTAAAGCAATCCAAGGCGTTATGAATTGTAGGCAAATGTTTTTTATAGTATTTCTTTTAACTATAGCTTTAGGTATTGTTATGTGGCTATTAGAACGCTCCTCAAACGATGAATTTCAAAACCAGTATTTAGGAGGAGTTAGTTTGGGTCTATTCTGGAGTTTTACATTCGGTTAATTACGACCAAAGACTACGTTAGGTCGATCTGTCATGTTTATCTGGATGTTTGCTATTCTCGTTACCACTGCCATTATGACTTCAGCAATAGCGGAATCAGTCATTGGGCGGGGAAAATTCGATTTACGCTGGAAAAAAAAAGTTGCCGTGTTAGATGATTCTACTACCGCAAATATTATGGTTCAGTTGCACGGCATCAAACCAGTAGTCGGAAAATCTCATAAAGAATTACTTAAAAAATTGAGGAACGATGAAGTTTTTGCAGCTGTTATGATTGAGAACGTTGCAGCATGGATGGAAAATGATATTTACTCTGAGGAAGAGGGTACATTTTTAAGTGTTGTGCAGAAGATAGATTCTAATATTCCGATTGAAATTGTTTTCTCAAGAGCTCTCTGACAGAAGATTAAAGAATTGTTTAGATGTATGCATATGTTTGAAGATGAAATTTACATGCATTCGTATCATTTTTTCGAAAAAGTGGTTCAAATCACACCATTACATCTGGGTTCGATAGAAACTTTAATCAACCATAATATAGCAGTTCAAGCCCTTATCAGCATTGTATGTTTACTAGTCATTGTTACATTTGCAATTAAATATTTTTCTTCCGAACTTCGAACGGGAAAAGGAGAGAACAGTTTTAGAAAAAGACAGACTATCTTGAAACGAATGAAACAACTTTTATTGAGGGATAAAATAGAGACATGCTTAATAGGCTAAATGCATCATTTAGACAAACATCAAACATCAAACTATCAACCTTCCCGTAGGAGAATTTCTTTGTTTATTCGCATAAGCGTTTTTGTTATAAGCAACACGTTTATAAGTAACCAGTACTGACCTCGAATTTTTCGAAGCAAATGTCAGTAGTGGTTGTGAAAGCAAAAATTTTTCATTACTTTAGGCGAACAGAAACTTTTGCGAATTTTGCGAATTTTAGCCTAATTCGCGAAAGTTTATGTTCGCGAAAACTTCTGACGAGGTTCATTCGCGAAAGTTTATGTGCGCGAAAAAAACTTTCAATGTGTGAAAGTTTATGTATAGTTTACTGATATTAAGCTGATACATTGTATTTATGACTTTACTGATCTTAATAGATGTTTTAACTAGCTGACGATTGACCAGTTTCAATTTTCT
>JANSTP010265549.1:0-10872 GCA_025330745.1 Cladonema radiatum | reverse complement strand
GTTGGGCGGGCCGTCGGTAGTGATTTCAAGTTCAAAAACGAAAGTACGATAAAACAATGGAAAACGGCCGTTGCTCCCCGTCTGTTTCCAGACTATCCGTATCTTGTGACTATGGAGAAACAGACCGAGCATTAAAAAATGAATGTTTCCCATGAAGAGTGAATAACGCGGCCTCGATATGGTGCATAAATAAAAATGATGCAATGCTGTAGAGCCGGGAGTTCTCAGAAATTGCGGACTGCAAACGAATATTGAAAATAAAGACCCAAAAAGGTTTTCCGTATTAGATTTTGGGAAAAATATGACTTTGGAAAGAAAATTTATTATTTTTCTTAATTTAGGGAAAGGAAAGAGAGAGAAAAAATAATACTAAAAAAAAAATTATGATATTTGATGGTTCTGAAAAAGTGAGTAACAATTATTCAATTATTCACTCTGGGTACATCCCTGCTAGTTCTTTGAGAACAGAATCTATAGTGGTTTTATCATTTATATATCCTAAGATTTTATATAGCTATGTATATTTTAGATTACCTTAAACTCTTAACTATTTTTATTCTGCCATGGTAATGCTATTAGAAATAAAAAAGTCTAAAGGCATTTAATGAAGGCTAGAGTAACCTATATTGACCATAGATACAGGTATGTTGTTGGAATTGGCAGCACTGTCTTGGGCTGCTAGCTGATACTTGTGATTCAAATTTTCGATATAATCAGATGAAATAAATTGAGGTAAAAGTAGGCCCAACATAATGAGCTTGCCTAGGACCCAGGATACGCTAAATACGCCACTGAGTGAAAAACTAGGGACCACACCAAAAAAAGCAATGAAAGTTCGTACAATTTTGGTTTATTTAAAGCTGAGCTGCCAGAAAAAAATTTTCTGGCAGCTAATATCTTTCAATCGCTAAATTATATGACACATTACTCTCTTTAGATTTTATTCTCGAAAAGTAGAAGGAAAATGCAACTTTTACCTCATAATCCAATTGTTTGGGTTCCATGATGTTTATGACTAATTCACAAATGCTAAATGTCCAAGTGTTGCTAATTGGTACAACTTACTCGTCATGAAAATCCGACCGGCTTTACATTTTCTGCAACATCTGTACTTAATCTAGGCTAGATTGACTAGAATAAAGACAGAGGTGGTGCTTACTACATAGAAGTCTAAAAACTACATAGAAATAAAAATTTCTAAATTATTTATTATTTCAGAGAAGGTCATAGGGCTGGCATTTTTCATAGCGAATGAAAGTTTTTCTCTGAATGCTTTACTTGCTGCCTCAAATTTTCGGCAATAATGTTTCTTGTTTTGGTTATCTGTTTCTTCTTTTTATAGGCATTGGATTTCGATATTGGAAGAAGGTGACACGAGTATATTTACTTTGCAATCGTCTTGCTGGGATGATGCAGAAGGTTCTGCGAGAAGATTGCCAGTCTAAAAGTCGTAAGATAAATTGTTTTTGATATGACACAAATAATTATTTTCAAAGTTAAAAAGTCAATCATTAAAAGCAAGGTTGTCCGTCCGACACTATTTACTTCCAAATAAGAACTTCCTCCAGAAAACAATAAGTACTATCATCAATCCGGAGGTTTCTTCAAAAATAAAATTTTACGGAACAGTGGTTTTTCTTTTTTGCGAGTTGTTGGTCGAACTAAAAATTTATCGATATAAAGCATCAAAATTAGTTAGGGACCATTTCCACAATAATTTCTTACAAAAGATAATTTTCTAGTCATATTTCGTTCTTTAAATTGAAAAAAGGTACAGTTTCCTGGGGTGTAGTGTGTTTTTAAGTTTAAAAATTTTGTATCCCAGAAAGGGTCTGGTCAAGAAAAAAAAATCGTGAAAGCGGGTTTTAGTATGATGGCCAATCAGACCATTTAGAAGCGAGACGTTCTTTAAAAATCTAAAAAATTAGAACCTCCAGATTGATGATAGTATCTAACGTCTACCGCTTGTTTACTTCGACACTATTCCTACTTATTTTTTCGACTGATATGCAAACAAAACATTTAACGAGAAATAATTAATCCATAAAGCTGTAAATGAATGGCTGACAGAGTTGGATAAGATTGAAATATTCCAGGAAATTCAACATATCATAAGCTATGAAGTATGCGGGCATGAAGCTCTATTTGGCGTATCGCACGTGTGCATTTTGTATCTTTTACTAAATGTATCAATTAATAACATCGCATAAATAAAAAAAGCATGCCTGGATGATGATTGGCTAGGAAACGTTCGTATATAAAAACGAAACATGAATATTTCCATTGAGTTTGCAATAATTACGATTCTAATTTCGTGTAACAAATTTTCAGAAGGGAATAGTTGGTGTCGGATGGACGTGTCAGATGGGCAGCATATTTCTAACCGATAAAGTCATCTGTATGTATTTGTCTCGTTTATCAATTTTATATCGCTATGGAGTATATATCCTCTCCTACAGAGTTTTATCATAAAGATAACAAATCAGAAGTATGTGGGCACAAAGCTTTGACGTTATGGTGTTTGACATTGGACGGAAGTATGCATTGAGAAAAGATCCTCATGTTGCTTTCTAACGAAGATTTTTTAAAGTGTAGAATATGCGATCTATGGTTTCACAATAATAGCCATCAAAAGCGAGATACTTTAATTGTTACTAGCTTTAAGATACTCAAGTGGTTAATACCGATGGCTTTGAAGATTAAATGTCCTTTTTCTACAAAACATCGATAACCTTTTTCTGAGAGAAATTTTTTTTTACATATCTCAAACTCAGAAATTGATTGAATACATCATAGATTTACAAACTAAATTTATACATCCAATTCGGTAAATATCTCTCTGCTTGTCGTGTTTCACTATTACTTTCTATTGCTTTAACTCTATTCAAGCAGGGGTGGGATCTTTTGCAAGGTTTAAATCATTTTACTGCGCTAAAAAGATTTTACGGGGTACAAAGCCACGCCCTGAGTTAAAAATTGTAAAAAATTTTTTACTAAAATAAAATGGGCTACTGGTGCTGACGTTACTTCAAAACAATAATTTTAAAATTATATTAAAAACAAACAAACAACAGATAAAACACATACCCACTAAGAAAAACGGAGATGCAGACTCACCTGTCACACTCAAATTAAGCTACATTTCAGCCTAAATACAGACTGACACTATCTGAAAAGATGTTGAGTGGGCTGCTATTGGCGTTTCTTAGTGGCAGCATTTTTCATTTGTTTTCAACAGCATATGACCAATATCGTTCAGAAAGAAAGTCTCAAAGTGGGAACAATTGTGCCAAGCTCACCAGTCACACTCAAATTTAGCTAAATTTCAGCCTAAATACAGACTTACACTTCCTGAAAGGATGTTAAGTAGGCTGATATTGGCGTTCTTAGTGGCAGTATTTTTCATTTGTTTTCAACTGCATATGACCAATATTATTCAGAAAGAAAGTCTCAAGGTGGGAACAATTGTGCCAAGCTCACCAGTCACACTCAAATTTAGCTAAATTTCATCCTAAATATAGGTCTACACTACGTGAAAGCAAATTACGTTTCAAAGCATCAATGTCAAGCGAGCCCAAAGAGTTAATAAAACGCAACATTATTTTGACGTTTTCGAAGAAATTGACGGCATTCTTGAAATTAACGTTGTAAAACTACTTTTCCTGGTCCTTTTTTGTCTTTAAAATCTGGGGTAGAGAATGTTGGGGGTTTTCGCCTTACCCCCTCGATATATTAGAAACCAGTTAAAATTTACTGATAGAACTTTGTACAGTAACAGACAAAGACGCCAAGTATTGATACCAATTTAAACATATGACGTTTTATCAATGTAATGACGTCTATATTCTAGATTGATAATTGGGAGAAAGACAATTTATTTCAACTTCCCTCCCCGAAAGTCATCCCACCTTAAAACACATACGTTTTTGGAAGAAAAAAGGTGGCCAAACGTTTGTAATTTTGTTTATATGTATTTTTAGTTTCATCAAATTGTTTCTCTACATATGATGAGCACTTTCCATTGCGAACGAATATACTTTCATGACCCAATCATTCACTCTCCATCTCTACTAAACCCTAAATAGTAGAAATTTGAAATTCAAAAAAGTTAAAGTATTCCATTATTATCGATTATTATTATTATCAATTTATTAAAACAATTTATTTTTACTCTCTACATCTTTTGGTCCAATATCAGTCACTGAAACACATAATTGACTGATCTTTTTCTAATTCTTGGTAAGATTCTTTTCTTTTGCCATCTCTGTTCTTTCTTCTAAAATATTTAATATTTGTGCAAATAGTTGCTAACAATTAGTTTCTAATTCTCATTCTTCATTAACTATTAATAAAAGCACTTAATTTCTGAAAAAACCCCGAGATTTGATTTCTCTTTTTGTTAGCCATTAAGTAAACAAACAAAATGTATGGCAGCAAAAGATTCAAGTGACTCCTTGCTTCAATCGAAGCGTATTCACATTATTCTGAAATGAATAAGCGTTACCTTTCCCGATCTGTTTCCCGATAAATAACCATCTTCCACTTTGTTTTCACTGAAAACTTTCGTTTGCACTGTCACTAAAAAAGCATATAAAACAAGTTTTTCAACCCTTTCTTTATGACAAAGAAGGAAGCGGCAATATTATGTTAAGAATTCTTTACAGGTTAAAATCTTATAATCTTTGCTTTTAAACAAAGTGCAAGAGATCGTGGCTTTTTTTTGAGAGTGTGCAAAAAATGATAAAGCAAGGTTTATTGACGACACCACAACAGAAAACTAGTACTGTTTTACAAAAAAAATGCTGTAAGAAAGTAGCCGTCATAAAATTTTGTACACTATGTCCAAATTTCGGGAATAAATTTTAAGTACATGGAAAGTTAACAAAAAAAAAAAAAAAAATTTGAAGGGTTGGGGGATAGCAAATTGGGTTAAAGTTAAAACCTGCAAAGCGAAAAAAGTATTTAAAGAATTTTTTGGGGGGACTACCTATTTTATACCAATTATTAGTCTAATTATGTGAGTATTGGTGACACTATGGGATCGGATTAAACATCCATCTCAAACGCACTATTGACGTTAGACTTAAAAAGACCTTTCAATCAATTGTCTTGAAAGTAACAAATCACTTGTATTAAGCTCAAACGATTAATAAAATTGTGACTTATTCAAATTGAAAATTTAATATAATAAAGATCAATCAAACTAAAGGCTATTTCTTTAATTTCACAACAAATAACTTAATCTCTATTAGTTTTTTATCAAAGAACAGACATAACAGACATAAGAATATAACTTTGAAAGTAAACAGGTCTTTTGATGAAACTTCATCGAACTATTTATAACAACGTTGAGAACCATATCATTATGTTTCAGAAAGTTTGTAGATAAAACTATATTTTATGCAGTGTTGAGTTCTCATTTGCTTATGTGTTTATGTTTGTGTTCGTGTCGTCTTTACTTTCATATTGTTCAAGGGTTATTTGATGGGAGGGGGATGTTTCAAAACTCCCCCCTCCCCGCTCGGGTTAAAATCTCTTATACTCAAACAATGTCTATGAAACTTTTATCAAAAATACCCAAAAATTGGCACAATTTCTTATTTTCAAGGGTAATTATTGACAACATCGCACGGAGACTTCTAAAACGATTCAAGCAATAATTTTTGGTTTCAAGGACTAAACCCTTTGTATTTTTCAAAATATTACCTTCTAAATTTCATGAAAGGCTCATCGTTTAGGGGAGGGGGGTATTTTTACCCCGCATAAAGAAGACGGTTAACTCATAGACTGAACATATCTTGAAAGAACACTAAAAAACAATTCAAAATGATATAATAACCATTTATTGAAAACGCTTACTTCAGTAGTTACGAGAGTTTTTAGATTTTTAAATCCAGGAGGTAATTAAATCCAATTTTGTTTGAAATATTCCTTCTTCACTTTGTTTTATTGACCTATTCCTACAATAATAGCTAAGAAAAACTTCTTTTCTTTCAAATAATATCATCAAATAATGGGACTATTTCTTCAAAATGATTTTATAGTAAGAGAGATTCTTAAAGTTACCCCCGCTTGTGCCCGAAACTGAATATCTTTATCAAAAAAAACGCTAATAACGACTTCCAATTGTTTTACAATTCAGCCAGTTTTTTTATTTAATTTCTGAACTTGGATTTTGGCAAAATTGCTGTTGAATTTATCATGTCATTACTTTTTAAATGGCGCCATCATTGCGAAAGCTACACCAAAAATGTACAGAAGAAGTTGTAGCCTAGCGAAGCCAAGCTGCTTTTCTTACACGACACTGCATTTAAAAACAACGATGAAAAAAAGCTTGGGGAATCTTAGAGCACACATTCCATTCTTTTTTTGTTTAATTTAAAAACCAATCAGAATACAGCATTATCAGACAAATCTCTTCTATTGTTTTAATAACCAATCAAATCATTTATATGCGTAAGAGATTTCCCCATTAAATAATTCATCAGCCAATTAGGATGCTTCCAATGGACTTCTAAGGCATTCATGATAGAGTTTTTTCTTCTTGGAATCACTAAGCCTTTTCTCTCTCTCTCTTGTTGTTTTTGAATCAAATGTCGACCGTATGTTGTCAGTAAAGAAAAAAAAAAGAGTTTAGTTACGCTAGACTAAAAGAGTTGCTGTGGTATAATGTTCCATGTTTTATTGTCACTGCTATCTTGTAGTGCTCTTTAATACTAACTTCTGTAGTTGTGATCTGCTATTTTTGTGGAAATATTACCATGGCGTTAAAAAAAAACAGAAATACATCATGGAATAGCACCTGAGATGAAAAAAACCATTACCCAAAATTTAATCCATCTGAGCTTTTTTGAAGGGGAACTGAGTTCAGGAAAAACATCTCCTTTTTATTGCCTCATATGAAAGAGGCTGTTTCACTTATTCTTTTTCTCATACTATAAAGTAGATAAACTTATCAACTAAAAAAGTCTTTATGTCACAGACGCAATATTTAATTTGGAAAATAGATAATACCAAAATCAATGTCTATTAAAGGCTTGATCCCCATAATTAAGCAATTATTTTGCAGACTAGACAGAACTTATTATTTGCAACTAGAAGAGCTGTAGGAATCAGGGTACCAATAGTTTGCTTATTTTAATGTCATCTGTTATATCTTTGGGAAATTTAGTCAATGACCTGAAATTTTATCGAAAGGAAATCACATGACAGATGCTTTCTTTCATATGAAAGATAAAATACGCAGACAATATCCAGTCGTTTTTTCTCGGCCATTCTTTGGAAAATTGTAAAACATTGTGAAAAGTTTCCTCTAAGCTTTTCCGTAATTAACTTTTTTGAAATGTGTTTGAGAGAATTGCTGGCCCCATTTGTGGCCCCAACTGATAAATGCGTCTAACGGCCCTGGGCTAGGCACTGGGCTAAGTATAAATGATATTGCAAACCTTAGTTTCATATTTCATTTGACAATTCAGATGCATTATTATATTATTTTTCTTTTCTTCCTAGTTCTACATACATTACTGTACTTTAATTAACACCATTAATTGATTTAACTCAATGCCTATTTTTCTTAGACCGAAAGTATTAGATTTGTTGATTTAAAGGTTTTACCTCTCTAACCCCCCAAATTTTTTAAAAATAGAGTAATTAGGGTACTTTAAACATTAATTTATGAAATATAGCTAGAATTACAGACTTTGCGGTGTTGTACTGGAAATATTATAAGTGAAAAATATGGGGGAAGTTCTCAGTTTATAGAGGAATACATATTTAGATTAAAACAAAAGTTATGTTTCGTAGAAAAGACATACCTGCCTTTTCTTCCAAGGTGTAGCTTTTTTGCTAAGATCTATTTAATCTATTCAAATCAACCACTTTTGTATTGACTGCAGGATATTTTCCTCAAGTATAGCGTCTGTAACCTCATACTTTAGGAATTCTGCAGAGATTAGGTGATAAATACATCTATACTTGATCAGATGAGAAAAAGAATAAATGAAACAGCCTCTCTCAAATAAGGCAATAAAATGATATTTTATTCTTGAACTCAGTTCCCCTTCAAACAGGTTGTAATGGATTAAATTTTGGGTAATGTTTTTTTCATGTCAGGTGCTATTCTATAATGCCATACTGCTTCTTATGCCTTTTTTCTTTTTTTTTATTTCCGCAAAAATAACAGATGTCAACCTCAGAGATAGATAGATAGATAGATAGATAGATAGATAGATAGATAAAATATTTATTTACCAGTCGAAACACAAAATCAATTCAAAATTACACAATGAATGTTACAAGGTTATTCTGTTGAAAAATTATAAATATACCGGTTTTTATGTAAAGATGAACATAATTCTTGAATAACTACAACAAAAAGATATTAAGACTGGAGGGAGACTTCAAAAGTATCACATGGGTAAATTTAAATTTTAAGCCGCCATAAAAATTTGTACGATTATAGATTAAAGTTCAAAACTGGACAACAAAAAGAAAGTAAAAAAAATGAACAAAAATATGAACAACAAAAACAAACAAAAATGGGATATGCTGCAATAGGCAAAAGAAAAATAATTGATCATGTTTTCATTGATGATATTATTATTTTTTGCCTAGTATAAATGAATAAAATGCGGTTTGATAGATTGAGCAAAACATTTTGTACTAGTTACTTTTCGAGAGTTGGATTATTACAAATAATTTAATTCCAAATTTGGGGAACTGTAAATGACAAAGAGTTTTGACCATAAAATGACAATTTCATTGTTGGAATTTTTAAGTGATTTGAAAGACGAGTGTTTGTTGAAAGTGAATTTTTGTTGAAAAAGACGGGTAAGCTTTCGGGTAATTCATTCTTAAAGAATTCAAACCCTAATACTAATCTTTTGAGTTTGGACAGATGATCTGATTTTAATAAACCTAAAGAACTGAAAAGAGGAGATGCAGATGCTCTAAGATCAGAGAATGTCATAAGACGTACACATTTATTTTGTATCTTTAATATTTTATATGAGTTATTCCTACTGGTCAATGACCAAACAAGATTACCGTAAACCAAATAGGAATCAAACAAAGCGAAATCTATCATCTTGAGGCAATCTCTATTCAGTACGGGACGCAATCTTGCCAAGACACCTACTGTTTGATTGAGTTTAGAAGGGAGATTTTCAATATGCCTATTCCAAGAAAGCCCCTCATCAATAGTTAACCCTAGATATTTGACCTCCTGAGAAGGTTTAAGTTTGGACCCGTCAATTTTTAGAGATATATCATATTGAATTACTCTTTTAAAAGATCGAAATAAAATAAACTTTGTTTTCCTTGGGTGAAGAGAAAGTTTACTGGCTACTAATAGAGGTTGCTAATAAAAAGCCCTACAAAATATCAGTGACAGACAGCAAAACATGGAACACTATACCAAAGCAACTCTTTCTGAATGAATGAATGAATGAATGAATGAATGAATGAATGAATGAATGAAATATATTTCACTCGTAGGAAAAAAAATTTACAATAGGTTTACTTCACTATAACCGCGGGGAACATCCATTTGCTAACATCCAAATGCTAAGAGCATCCATTTTAAATCTTTTTTAAAATTAATTGAAAGACAATCCTATATCATTAAGATTAAGAGTTTTGAAGCCGTTGTTCCGCTCTGAAGGTACTGAATGTCTAAGTGAGCTTTTATTATAAGATACAGTGTTATAAACGGGTAAATACAAAAAGTTTTCAAATCTTTTCGAAACTATTAGAGAGATATCAGACTGCTTCATAAACAAATCCGAAACCGGCGACGGTAGAATATCATTGAAAAAGGCCAAAGCAAGTTGAAATTGCTAAAGTTTTAACAATTCTTTTATCTTCAAAATTTCGAATGAGATAAAAATAGGTCCAGGCCTATCATATAAACAAGCAAAATTAATTAGCTGTAAACATTTTTTCTGCAGATTATTTATAGATTCAATATTTCTTTCTAATATAAACTGCCACACAAGACAACCATAAAGAAGATGGGAGTGAAAAATAGAAAAAGTAAAGATTAAGATAAGTTTTCTTAGTTACATAATGGCGAATATTTGACATTATACCAATGGCAGAGCATAGTTTTTTCGAGAGCAAAGATATATTTTAGTTCCAGTTTAGGTTCGTTTCTGCACATTCTTGGTGTATTTTTTGCAATGATGGCATCATTCGAAAAGTAATATCATGATAAATTTAACAGCAATGTTCCCAAAATCCAAGATTAGAAATTAAGTCAATAGATTGGCTTGATTGAAAACAATTGGAAGTCGTTTTTAGCGTTTTTTCGATAAAGATATTCAGTTTTGGACAAAGACGGGGGTAATTTTAAGAATATCTCTTACCATAAAATCATTTTGAAGCAATAGTTCCATGATTTGATGATTATAATTGAATTACGGTAAAAAAAGAAGAAAAGTTCCTTTTGTTGAGCAGTAACAGTATTTGGAATTATTTTGCAGGCGCCCTTCTTTACCGATGTATCACTCATCAAGAGAGTATTTTAGTTAGCTATACGCAATCCTTATGGTGATACAGTTTCTCACGATGAGCACCTTGAATATTTTGAATCCATAAACGAAAATATATCTTTATCTGTCAGAAAAGAATACCATATAACCCTACATGGATTTAACGTAATATATTTCGAAAACTTCAAGAAGAAAGAATGATAGTTGATACTCATACTCAAAAGATACTCAAATTAAATATCTTTGAAGTGAGGTTGTCAACTTTGTGTTTTAAAATATTTGAAAAGAGAAATAAGAAAATCTGGTCAGAAATTAAAAAGATAGAAATACACGTTTTTTTTATGAGCCCTATTCCACATGGGCTTTTTTATGTACGTTGATT
>JANSTP010265538.1:0-10872 GCA_025330745.1 Cladonema radiatum | reverse complement strand
TAAAAAAGTTTATTGAATATTATTTTTTATTTTACAATGCCTTTTTTTCTTAACAACGTAATACCCAAGCAAAAAAAATACAAAAATAAGGTTTTTTTCAAATAAACGCTCCTCTGGGTGACTGTATTTCGAATAAACGCCCATTTTAAGGGGGCGTTTATTCGAGGGGGCGTCTATTAGAGGAAGCGTTTATTGAAAAAATTATTTTTTAGAGGGGGCGTTTAATAGAAGGGAGGCTTTTATTCGAAGCATTACGGTAAGTCTTACTAAAATTTGGCTGAAAAACTTACGGAGGAAATATTTCATAAGATAGAGAGATGTGATTTGTTATAGACCAAAAGCGTTCATTCCTTTCAAAAATATTTTTATCAAAAGCATTCACCAGAAGTTTACTACAAGTTTACAATGCTTGTTTACATAATGATGATGACGTCACCACTTAGCAGGGTTGACACTACAGAAATATATTTGTTCAAATATATTTAAAATGTTCATTCGAATATATTAGAAAAATATTCACAATATATTTGAATGACGTAAAACATTTTGTTATTTTTTCAAAAGAAGTTTCTTTCTTTTTATTAAAAGTAAAAAGAGTATTGTTTCTAACGGCAAACTTCAAAGAATATTGTGAGTTTAAATCAAATTGATTTTGATTGAAACGAATATTGTGAGAACATGCATATGATGAGTTCACAATCTTTTCAAATATATTTGATTCTTGCCTGACACTATCAAATATATTTGTCAAATATATTTAGCCAAATATATTTCTCTAGTGTCAACCCTGCTTTAGTCACTTCTTCTAAATAGGTTTTCACCTTTAGTTTAGCGTCATAGGCTACAAGTTCATTTGAAATTATCATGCCCGGACAGGAATCGAACCCGCAGTGTTCTCACCAGAGCCAACGGCACTAACCAGTACACCACGGCGACCACTTCTCCTTGGTCACTTCGTAATAGGCCTTATTTTTAGCGCATGACTTTATGTTTTTATGTTACTTTATAACCAGTCTCATTAGTGTTAAAGAAAATAAATATGCAAGATTGTCCGTATTATTTGTTAAAATTTCATGTGCATTCAAAAATAGCTAAATTTAGCTAAAGCAAAACATAGTTAAAAATAGTCAAAATAGCTAAAGATAGCTACTGAAAACACAGTAATATCTCTATAAGGCGGTCACTGTATAAGACAGTCAACTGTCTAAGAAGGCCAATTTTCGTAGTTCCCAAATGACGGTTTCACATTGAAATGAACCTCTATAAGACAGCCACTAGGCCCGTAGCTGAGCTAAAAGACTTAGAGGGGCTATTAGCGTAAAAATATATTACCAGGGGAGCTAAGCAACAAATAAAGAAAAATGAAAATCATAAAACGAATAGAGCTAAAAAACATCATATAAATTTGCTTAGCGTATTTTTAGGTTGGTCTGGAACTTCGGTCGCAGTAGAACTAGCCTGACGAGAAAAAATATTCCGAAAATTGTTTAAATGAATCCACGATTAATTTGAAAAATAATTAAACCTTTGATGAGTCTCTAAAGCAATAAAATGGTTTTTCAGTGGACATAGCCTGCATATTTATATCTGATAAAACTAGTTTTTACGCACTTAAAGAAGGTCCTAAGATGTGAGAATCCGTAGTTTGCCAGTTCTTTGTAAAGTTTTAGGCCATCGCTCTGATCTCCCATTTTCTAATGGTTCTGCTTTGCATTTTTTCAGTATTATTCTTTATAGTTGAGGCCGAGATTTTATGAAAGATAGAGCTTTGAGTTGCTCGATTAAGGCTTAAGTTTATTGTAAAAGTGTTCAAAATGACGTCGTTTAAAAGAAACATTGCACTTTGTCAATGCGTAACCCTATTTAATAGCTGCTCAGTACACAAAGCTATGAATAAAGTCTAAGTATCGGAATGGTAAATATTGAGAAACAGACAATAATCTTAAAAGACTTTCTTTCGACAGAACAAAAAGTCGCTTGAAAAACATGATTCGCATACGAAACATCGTTAAAGGTACATTCCCGCCGAAAATTTTATTTGCTTATTCGATAGAATAACTCCTTGTGCTATTGGTTTGAGAATGAGTTTGGATCCTAAATATGTTTTATCTATTGTACCAAGACGGCACCAATCATTGACGTCATTTATTTCCCGTTAGAATGACGTCATGACGTCAAATTGACGTTTTTGTCAATTTTTTAGGTTTTTCCGGATATCAAATGGGACTCTTGGGAAAATCGATGACGTCACTGCTGTGATGACGTCATCAAATTCTTTTTTGCATAAAATATTTTCTAAAGAGTTGTTCTATAACTTGGTATAGTTAGATAGTCATATCTGCTTTCTATCTCGGAAATTTAGGGGGGGGGGGTCAACCCCGGACAATTTAAGGCCGAAAAAGCCCGGTCTGGATAGGGTTAATAGAAAACCTGAGGTTCATATGGCTCAGTTTATTACTATAGGTAAAAAATGAATTCTCAAATTATTGATTACTAGAATTAAAAATAACCAAGAAATATTTTCAGAGGGAGCTAAATATTGGATAGAATAATTTTAGGGGGGGGGGTGGGCTAAACCCTCCTGGCCCAACCTCCCCCCCTCAGCTACGGGCCTGAGAGCCACTTTTTTGGTTCCCAAAGGTGACCGTCTTAGACAAGTTTAACTGTAATGCAAAATATTCTGTTTTGTAGGTCCTTCTTCTATCGCTATCTGTTCATTCATCCTTTTAGTTGTTAGTTTTCTTCATTATTTTTATATAAAAATATATATTGTTGTTATCATTCTTATGACGCTTTTCTTCACTTTTCTTCAAGTTTCGTGAGATGCATGTCAACATCAAAAGCCAGCAGCACATCTCACAAGATAGAGGGTTTGTCTTTGGTTTTACTTTATATAGTGTGAACAAATATATTTTGTGGGGCCGGTCGAGTGTTATCAAACCCCATAATCAGTTAAACTCCATAAACTCATAAACTCCATATAATCAGTTCTTTAATAATTGAAAAATATTGTTGTTTTACCTCACTACACATAAAGGAGTCTGGGTCAAAGATTTTTTGTTTTTGTTTCTCAGCTTCATTTTTATCCTTTCATGTTTATATTGTTTTACTTGCAGACTTTAAGTCTATGAGAGATGATAATGTACTCTTGGGCTACGACTTTGCAAGAAAACATGGCTACTTCAAGCATAAAACGCAACTAATATATTACAGAAGCAGTTTTGGAAAAAGTGAACTCGTTGTTATTGATTCGTCACAATACGATAGAGTCTTGAGTTATTCAACATTTTTCAAAGCCAAAAGCTTTCTGAAAAACAGTTTGACAGATTCAGATATATCATTCATGGCAAATGATTCCTTGCATATAAATAGTAAGTAGGTTCCTAATTGACAGTTTTCCCAGGGCCAGTCAGGCCATCATGGTTCAGTATTATAAGGTTGGGCGTTAGCAGGGTGAATTCTCCTTTAAGGCATACTCAATTTTTAAAACCTCAGTTCACCACCCATACTTTCTTTTTGAATATAAGATATCACACAAGGGCTTAGTATACTCTAACGCCCTATGCCACACCTATAGCGTATGACCTACCGTTCAGACTTCTTAAATTTATAAAGACCGAAAGGTTATATAAAACAGAAAACAGTGTGTCTGTACGCTTCGTGGAAAATTTTGAGGCAGTCTATGCTATGAGTGAGAAAGTCTTCAAAAAGACTATGCACAGCCTTTGTCTGTGACTTATGCACTTTTACGTCTATGGCTACTGCGTAAGTAGACAAAAATAGTCGTTTACGAATATCAGATAATCAAGGGAAGTAAGTAAAGTGAGTGAGTATTTTGTAAATATACTAAACAAAATATCCGACACCTCCTGAAAAGACATCAATAATTTACCTACATACAACGACTATGTATAATCTACTGCATTAGATGTTATACTGAAAGAAACATGATTATTGGAATCATTGGACTGAAAAGTTAAAAAGTTATTGAAAGTCATCTGACTCGATAATTATCCCAAGTATTACCAAGAATTGGGCAGAAATAGCTGATTTTATAATAATTATTTATTTTAAAAGCTGTTAATTTTGCAACTTCACCAACTATTTCCAAAAGCATCGAGTTAATTAAGCCGTTCTAGAAAGTAGCCGTTCTACAGACATTTTTAACTGCAAAAATAGACCGTCCTAGAGAAACATATAGGGAACATAAACATATATTAGCCACAAATGAAACTAAGAACGGCTCTAAAGCCCGAAAATTTTCTTAAAAGTGCTTAGCTATAAAAAAAAGAAAAAAAAAAGAAAGAAAACACTTCTTGGATAACATTTTGAAGATTGTTTACTGGGAATCGGACTTCTTGGGGCAGTTTAATGATCAAAAATGAGTTTGGATGGGGAGGTCCTCGCTTGTCCGACACTCACTTGTTCGACATAACATTTGTAAGACATTTCTTGAAAAAAATCACGTCGTACAAACGAGATACCCACTTCATCGACACACTCAAATATCGACAGTTCTAAAGTCCGACAAGATAAAAGTTACAACCGCACTCTTTTTATTAAATCAGTAGCTTGAAAATAGGTACAGGTTTATTCTTACCTAAACCAAAAAAACAAGCAATAAAAAACTGGTAGAAGTCTTTTTTTGGCAGCTTCAACTGATTCAGACCGAAATAATTCTAAGTGATCTCACAAATTTTTATCCTATCTTTCAATTCTTTATGGCGAGGCACATATTTCTAAGAATTGCAGTCCACAAAATTTTCATGCACGTATGTCTCAAAAGCCGTCTGTGGTATTGACGCAATGTTCTCAGTTTTATAAGAAAACCATCATCCAAAAATTTAATTTCATTCCAAGGGCTCCTTTTTTGCAGAAAGAAAAGTTAGAAAAATTAAGTAAAGACGCAACTTTAGTATTTAGTGCCCATTGTGTTTTATTATATGTCCATTTCTTAAAGAACCTTTGGCAAAGAGACTGAAAGATGCAAAAATCTGCTTACATTGGAAAAAGTTTAAACAAAAAACATTTGGAACATGGCCTCGTTTGGAATAAATATTGAATGAATCAAATTGATAAAATATGGAATCAACTGTCGGATCATGGAAATGAGATGCTCGGATAGATGAGATGTTGGATAAGTTAACTGTCTGACAAATGCACATCTCAGTTATCCGACATTTCAACTCTCCGAAAATTTTCGTACAATTAACTGTCGGACAAGTGAGTGTCGGACAAGTGGTCTTTACCCCATTGGATGCTTCTGTATTTCAAACCTTCTGCCATAATCTTTTATTTCTTTTCTGTTATAGTCCATTATATGATGATCCATGTCAATTGGGCGAATGATAAAATTCATCACAACATCATTTGGGTAAGTACATGTTTTTGAAAGGCCACAGGGATGATAATTCATAGGTTTGTTTCTGAAACCTTGTAATTTCAATACAGAAAAGTGCATACCAGTACTGGTAAATAATTTCGGTCAGATAACCGTAAAAATCATGTTTGCTGAAGATCTTTAAGATATGAGTTTTGCTTTTATAGCAAAGATTAGCCCTAGCGTAGCCAAGCCGCTTTTCTTTTAAAAATAATTTCATCAAAAAACAGAAAGCAATATGTAATCACTGGGCGCAATCTTTTTTCGCCATGTTATATATTTTTATATGGACTTCTCAAACTGAAACTTGTTAGAAGAGAAAAGAGTTTAGCTACGCTAGGTTAAACAAAGATTTGACCAAGTAATGAACGTTGAAGATTATCCCGGGCTTTACATACGATTAATGACACAAATCCTCCACATCAGGTTTTTATGGAATAAATGCTAAATCAAAAGTGAAATTACTCGTTCTTTAACACGGGGGTTGTGTATCTTAATTTTATTTAAAAGAAAGGCTTTTATAATTAAATTAAAGGTTTTTTTGACTTTTAAAATGTGCCTAGATGGGGTAGCATTAAAAAAAACAGGGGTCAGGTCAAGATAACAAAGCCCAAAATTATCCCCAAATATTTGATTTTTTTATGTTTTAGTTTTCATGTGGAGAAATAGTGTAATTAACAACCTCTTTAAATTCGTGGTATATATAATTGAGTTTTTATGCGTTACTGCGCATCGTACCAAGAAGCCCCTCCTCTAATTCATGTAATTAAACGGAGAAATTGACGGATTAAACTTCTTGTTATAGCCAAGCTCATTTGATTGTGCTGAGAACGGTGAGGCTCGAGAATTTATTATTTTTCATTGTTGTTTGTTTCTTTGCAACCTCGTTCCCAAGGATTCTTTCCTTCTTCCTTTCTTCTCCGTGGCACAAGGAAAGAAGCCCTGGGAGCGAGGTTGTTATTTTCTCGTTTTTTTTGTTTGTTTGCTTTCATGCATTCAATATTTCATAATTTTTGTAATAAAATCTCAGTGGCAAGTGGTGTGCGTTCACAAGTTAGAAGCTGTAATGAATTAAAAAAGTATTGTCCAACTGCGAGATCTGGTGAATACGTTATCGGAGATTGGGGTAACGTTGGAAAGGTTTACTGTGATATACAAGTCGATGGTATGTCTCTTTCAATTTACAATTTCTTAGAAAAAAACCTAAAGTGGTCCAGCCTTACAGCACGCCTGCCTCAGTGGTCTGGTTTGGCCCTGCCCGATGGCTAGCCCAGTCAGGGTCAAACGTTGAAATCAGAAGCCTGGTGAGTTTTTCTAAAGCCATTTCTTGCGCGGTCCAAATGGCCAATATTTACCAGGCATAATGTAAATCGAACTAAAAATTAGGCAGGCCTGGTATTTTTTTCGGTCCGAATTTAGCCTGAGGAGATAGTCTGCACTGTAAGCCCAGTGGAAACAATAGGATATTTTTGCTTCCGTGCCAAAGTTTCTCATGAGGCCACTGAGGCAGGGGTGTCCTAAGGATGCTTAGTTATTACTTAATTCGCACATGATAGATTTCCCGGAACAAAAGAGGCGAAAACTGGCAAAAAGTGACGGTACAACACTTCATAGAGCCCGGAGGCGAAAACAGAATACTGCGCGTCTTATTGTGTTAGAGCCTGTTTTTCTCGTTTTTGCATTTTCTTCAGAGCAGGAAGGCGCCTACTTAAAGTCCTGCGCCGAAGGGCCGCCCTCTATCACCCCCCTTGTGTCGCCACTGTTTTGGTGTAAGTTTCGTCATAGTAACTTTAACCATGGCTTACGTTATTAGTAGACCATACGTTAACATGTTTAAGTTACATCATGGCAAATCGATGTCGCGCTATGAAAGGTATTTCATTCGATGTTTCAATCTTCTTTTTCGTTCGATGTTTCAATCTTTTCAATTTCCCTAAATCAGACCCTTTTTAGTAGTATATTTTCAGATGAATTTTATTGTAATGGTTTTATTGATACTTTTTGCATTTTTTCTTTAGGTGGGTGGACGCTGATTTCTCGATTGATAACGTCTGGTCCCAGCAAGCCAATGGAATTAACCGAAAGCTTGTTTGAAGTCGTACCTTCAAACTATACTAAACACCTGTCATCAACAAGCCAAGTTTTATTAGGGACTATGAGCTTTCTAAAAACGATAGGAAATCTGCGTTTTTACTGCACATCAGATGTTCCAGGTCGAACTTTTCACGTGCGCACATTCCCCAGTCATAACTGGAATCGAATATTGGCATTTATTCAAGGGCAATCATTTGCAAAAAATACGAGATCTGAATATACGTTTCTGAAATATCCTGATGATACTTCTGCTTTATCAAATAATTTTCCCAAATGGGGAAGCTCTGCAGGTTCCCTTGGTTACGACTCCAATGTTTACCAGTTCGACGTTCGAATATACGTACTGGCTTATATTAAAGATTGGGTGAGAGTCAACATTGTAGAACCAGAAAAATATTGTGATTCTATGAAGCATGTTAACAATGGTAGCTGGGAGATTTACATTTTATAAATGTGATGAACCCTTCTTCACCTGGGTTCATTCTGACATCCCAAGAGGAGGAAGTGGGTGGGGGCTAATTCCGTTTCCACATTCACCGAAAGACAACCTTGATCCCAGGACCTCTTTCTTGTACCACGAAAAAGTAAGAAGCCCTGGGATCGAAATTGACCGACAAAATTGATGGTTCAAAGGACCAGAAAAGCTTTTTTTATGCAATTTTCACCACTTTGTGACCAAAATAAAGCAATTTCATATCATTCGGAGTTGCAAGAGATGTAGATCCAAAATGAGGTTATGACCAAAAATAACCCCCCCAAAAAACATACTCGAACATCGTGTTTCCATGGCAATATAAAATGTGGCCACCCAAATTATTTTCAGGAAGATATTCCCACTTATGTTTCGTACAAAGTTATAAAGTTTCATTACAAAATCTTTCTTTCTTTTTTAGTTACACGACAAAACTGCCGGGGGAGGAGGAATTCAACCCCCCCCCCATCTCCCAGGTGAAATAGGGTAGTAGAATAATAGTAAAATAGTAGAATAAAAGAGACTTGCACCATATTTCAAGTATTTATTAATACAATTTATTATAAAGTTTTTTATTATTGGTCTATTGGTCATTGATCCCTGTTTAAGCTTGGGGTATGAATCGGGTATTATCCGCAAAGGTCGGTGGAAATGGGATTGGTGGTCAAAATTATCCTACCACCTATGTTCCCAATAAAATGTGAGGAGATGAAGTTTTGTACGATAGAAGATCAAACTTTAATCTTCCAAAATATTAAAAGTTCAACTCACATACTGAGGAACATGCTATTGGTAAAGTAATTACTCAGTTGTTGTTGGTTAGAATTTCACTTCTGGAAACACACGTTTCTAATCTTTATCAAACAGCTGAAACATAAAGCTTATGTGTAGGTCCATGTGAAAAAAAGAACCGTGCTTATCAATGAAAAAGAGGAGATAAACACCAGAAAAGGGATTGAGTCTGCAATCATGGACAAAAATACTGTAGACAATGAGTAAATTCTGCCAGTTTTTTTTTGTTTTTTTTAAATATATTAGTTTTACGTCTTACGCCAGAAGTTCAAATGAACTTATCATGCGCGGACGGGGAATCGAACCACGAGTGCATTGGTGAGAACTAACAGTGCTTTTTGGATATTCCATTTTACAAAAACGTGGCTTCTTTCAGACAAAAAGTCGGAAAACTCGAATTTTGGCGATTCCCCAATCAAACCACCTTAGTGTGCGGGAAAACCACCCAAAAAGGGCGTTGGGTGGTTTTCACCCTTTCACCCAAGAGCGGAAGGCTCAAGGCTCATATAGATAAATCGTGCGATAAATCGCTGTCTAACAGGGTATCCAAATTTCACACATCTTATCGCTTGTGGTATCAGTTTATGCAGGGAAGGCTCGAAAAAGTCTACAATATTTTGACCATGATTGTGATAAGGTTTCTAAAAGTGTTGCATACAGCATATATAAATAATTTCAGCGACATTTTCTCTCAGGTAAATTTAGTAAAGAAAGTACGTTTTTATGATGTTTTATGTTTTTCGTGTATAGTCCTATTGCATATTCTATAAATATGGCATTTAAAGTAGCAAATATGTTGGTATAAGTTTGAGGATACATAAACCCAGATGCTTCTTTCATACCGACTTCAGTAAAGACAGTTGAAACAGTGATCGAATTCACGTATATCGCTGTATGTACGAAAAAATAAAGCTTTGTATGAAGTATCTTTAATAGAGCTTTTTCTTAGGTTAGCGCTGTTGTCTTGATGGGTCTTCAGAATCTGCCAGGAGTGATGATAAAGATTTACTGCATATCCTATTAAGTAGCTAACAAAACATGGCGGCTCAAAAATGTCGCTTACAAGTAAATTTATTAACGCCGTGCTAGCAGCCATTAAATCAGATACAGTCAAAGCTCTAATTAACGGACACTCTAAAAAGCGAACAGCTCTAATTAACGAACAAATTATTTTTCCCCGGCAAAACGCTGTTTGCTCTTTCGAAGTTCCAATAGGCGGACATCTCTAATAAGTGACAAAAATCTCTTCCCCAACGGTGTCCGCTAATTAGAGCTTTGAATGTATTGTCAAAAAGAAAATTATTATTGATTGGTTCTTTAGCTGTTTAATTTTTACCAATGATATTAACAGAATCATATTCGTGATAATAATTGTGATATTTTCAATAAATAGTATTGATATAAAGAACAGTTTTTCCGACCTTGTTCAGTATTTCTAATTTCACCTCTAACATTTCGCAAAATTTATCCATATCGGCAAGTCTTAATTAAAGCCTTTGTTCAACCTTTATTCAAATCGACAAATCTACTTTAGAGATTTTTACTATAAAACATTTGATAGTTGTTACTGTAAATAATATAATAAACTGTCACTCTTAAAGTTTCTCTCGTATCTATTAGAGATTTCTTCATTCTTTTTACCATGAACCTCCAATTAGCTATTAGCTAGCAGCAATCGTCTTCCCAAGAAAGTTTAAAGTTCAAAAAAAGTACGTGAGATGTCTATCCGGTGGCTATCTTATAGGCCACACAGTGTTTTCTGCGTGTTTTGACACAAGATTTTTGGTGTTGTCTAGGTGTTTTCATACAAGATTTTTGGTGCTTTTTTCATGTTTTGAATAAGGTTGTTGGTGTTTTCTAGTTGCTTTGACGCAACATTTTTCGGTATTTTCTATCTATTTCAATAGAAGCTTTGAGGCGTTTTCTAGGTGTTTTGATAGAACATGATTGCGTTCCAAATTGTTTGTGTCCCAAATTGTTTGTGTCGTTAATGGTGTCTACACAAGAGTATTTTTCTAAGTGTTTTCTCAGATATATATTATAATTCAGTATTTACAAATAAAAATAAATATTGACATAATAAATATCACTCAGCAAGATTTTGCTCGATTATTATTGTATCTGAAACCAGTAA
>JANSTP010265527.1:0-10875 GCA_025330745.1 Cladonema radiatum | reverse complement strand
AGAATGATTTTAATAAAAAGATCTTTCATTGCAATTTAAAGCGGCAATGTCAGATAACCACTTTCGGCATAATTTTACCATAACATGTTTATTATTTTTCTTTTATCTCGCTTATTTTCTTGCTGCACGAAATTCTACTCATATGCTCATCTGACATTGCCGCTTTAATACTCATTTTAGGCACAAAATCACTTCATCATAAAAATGTAAACACGGCACGTCGGCGAGGTGAGGCTCACCTTTTGAATGTAAACATGCGAAAATCTAGACAACCAAAAGGAGTTAAACGCTCAAATTTTCAAGATCATCATATTTTTAAAAGTTTTTTCCAATGGGAGAATAAAAAAAATAGCGGGAATGTCCCTTTAAAAAGTACAATTCCAAAAAGTTTCAATGCCCTTCATTATTTCTCCAAATAGCGTAACCTTTTCTTTTGAAATCTTAGCATGGATTCGAAAGCAGTGATTCGTCAGAAAAAGCTGGATAACGGAGTTTAATTTATTCGAAATACGACTTCAAAAACCCCTCTTTAACTTTTTTATAACACGAAAATTCCAAAATGAATGAAATTAAAATAAAGAAAATATTTGCTTTACTTTCAATCGGTTCAGAGTCTTATAAATTTCTAATTTTACTGAGAACTGCTAGTACGTTTATTAAATCATTCAGCCATTGGAATTTAACGTCGTTTTTGCGATGTGGAAAATCACTAGTCCAAGATTTGACCGTTCCAATGAAGCAAGTATTGATGCAGGTATTAGCTAATAACACTGATTTCAGGTTGCAGGGCAGAGCAGATGCATGAAATTGAGTTGAAAGCCACTTTGTTTCTAGTTTAAACCTACCTACAATTGCCTGGGGGGTAGATCATCTAATAATTCAGTTGGTCTCACGTAATTCAGTCTCCTATAATTCGAATAATAATGGTACATCAAATACATTTTTCAGTTGCTTGGCATTCGACATATATGAATTCGAAGTCCAAACAAATTTCGAATTCTCTTGACAAATTTGAATGACGTGATTAACTGCATCTTTCTTCCAGAAAATCGCCATAGGCACCAAGACAGCCAAATCATTAATGGTTAAATCATTAAGACCTAAACATTTTGACTAAGAACAAAGTAGTAAAAAAACTTAAAGTCTCTATAAACGTATTATCTAATCATGTCTGCAGAAAGTGCTCTAAAATTTAGAAAAAATAGTACTGAATACATTGTTTAAATTCAAAAATGACTTGATTAATAAACATCATGCAAAGAATAGTTAGCTATTGCCCAAAGACAGATAGGCAACACCATTAATGAAAAATAACTGAAATGATGGTAATGATAGTATCTACATCAATTATGCAATGGCGAACAATAATCTATAGCATGGTCATTAATTTTCAAAAGCATTCCCATCTTATCATTAAACCGTCGGAGTCAATAGGTCAGTCTAATAACTGGCCTTGTTTTTTTCTCCCTTTAAGCCATCTTTTATCTCTTGTTGCGCTATATGTTTGAGGCGAATGTTTCATATGAATTGATAGAGATATCTTTCAACCACCATCCAGTTTTTTTTACCTTGACTTTGATTTTGATTTTGATTTTCACAAAACAACTTTTTCGTTTTGGCTGATCTTTACAACCCCTTTTGGTTTAACCGTTGAAAGGGGCCAAAAAACATTTACGGACTATAATTATTTAACATTTAAATAAATAAAATCTTCTGTAACAACAGTAGATTCAAATTCAAAAGAATACGGTTTGGAGACAAGGTGATATCATTTTGCCATTGTTCAAACTATCAAATCTAAAGTTTAGAAACATTATTTCCATCCAACATTCTATACAATTCCAACATTCAATGGGTATAGATCAAGGGTATAGATATATCAATATTTGTCGTCCGGCGCTCATAAAATAAAAACCAAGCCCACTTATACAAATTTGATAATAGAGTAAATATGAAGAATTATCAGGTCTAGTGACAAAAAAGTAATTTCCCTTTTCTTCACGTACTTTAGTCAAAGGAATAAAAAGAATTAAATGGGACGTGAAACTGGACATCTCAATGAACTATACGTAAGCTGTTTAGCCAAAATCAATCACTTCGAATCGTCAATATTGAATTCAAAATAAAAGTTCAACTTACGTGAATTCGAACGCCTATAATTCGAGTAATCATGTAAATCGAACGAAGTTCGAACGCCCTTAACGCATTCGAAGTACAGTATACGCTCGATAAGTGAAATCTCCATGGCACCGGAAAAAACCGTCCCATTTAGCCAATGTTTCACTTGTCCGATAACCTCGATTAGCAGAACCCTAGTAAAAACGTGAAGAAAGTTCCACTAATGAAATTTTATTATACGTTTTTTCAGGTTCCTTCTCAATCAGTTTGCTTAGAAGACTGCATTTCTGTCACATACGAAATTCGGCCACTGTTTTATACTGTTTGTTTTCGGTTATTGATAGAAATAAAATATCTTGAGAGAGCCTTTCAATAAAAGGCTTTTTTTCAAGGGATTTTGGGAAAGTTCCATTTATGTGAAAGAATATAGTTTACTGGAGCAAGCATATGGTTCCAGTTATTGAAGGGTCCACTTATCGAGAGTTCCACTTATCTGACCAAAATAAGAGGGATTTGTTAAAGCAAAACCAACGGACCAGGGAAATTGGTTCCACTTAGTGAAAGTTCTACTTATCCAGGATTTCACTTTCGTGCGTATACTGTACTTAAATTCAACAGCAAATCGAATCTATATATGATTTCGAACTGCATAAGTTCATCTGTATGTAGCTAGTAGTCGTAGTTTCCAAAGCAGAAATTGATTGCTTCAACTTTTTTTTGTAGGTCCAACTACCAACTTGGGTTTGCTGCAATGATTCATGTACCCATTTTTACATGTGGACTTTTGAAGGTTTTTTTTTTTTTTTTTTACTTAATTTTACTTAGTCATTATAGGCCTCCCAGGTGTCATATATTTCATATATTTCAAATATTTGGCAAATTTTTGGAAAAAATCATATATTTTTATATATTTGGTTGAATTATCATATATTGTCATATATTTCCTATTGTATTCAATCTTATCAATTTTTATTTTTAACTTTATAATTTCTTTCCCATAAACGATTTTCTTTCATGTGTAAAGTTCTCAACTTACGATGAATGGGGGCAGTCTTTGAAAGTCTATTCTTTAATTTTTCTCATAAGCGCCGTAATAGACTTAGATTTTTTTGTTGCCTTAGGTATTTGATTCCAAATTTGAGACCCCAAGTTCATGAGTGAATGAATGCCGGAATTAACAGTTCTTGTATTCCTTCTTTGAAAACCCCCCAGAATTTTGTAGGTTAGAATTTTATGGAAACACATCATGTATTAGTTATGGAAAGGAATTGTTGAAAAAAACTAAGAAATCTTAAAAAAGCTTGATACTTACTTTAATGTCAGAAACTTTCCCTAGAAGAAAGTTTCGCTGATTGAAAAAACGGCGAAATGTTTACATTTCTCCGGAAAGAACTTTCCGGATGGAGTCCTTCACATGCTGTATATTATGTGGGAAAAAATCTTTGCTGAGAGAGAAACAATTTCTTCAAGTGTGGGGTTACTTTTTCAAGAAACAATTTTTTAATCTTTTCTCCGGAAAAAACCTTTGGAATGAAGGCATTTTTAAAAAAATTTTTGGGTAAAAACTTTTGCGGAAAGACCAAAAAACTGTGAAACGGCAAGACTTTCTTCCTGTGACAGATTCTGACATTAAAGTAGATATTGAAGATTCCTTTTATGAATAGTAACTGTGCAATCTTTCTCTAACAGGTCATTAAAGCTTGAGATTTTATCTGAGTAGATGAGACGCAGGCAGTGCTCATTATTCATTAATCATTTTATGTATGGTTTTACTTCTATTACTCTTCATATACAGATTTGTACCTCTTCTTTGTCAATAAGAAGATTGCTATTGAAAAATTTTTTTCCTCTGCAAGATTTAATTGAGCTAATGATATTTTTATGTGAGTACCCTAGATTTCATATGTAAATATGCTCGATATTCATTTATTTTGTCGTATATTATCATACTTGTCAAGACTCTTTGTCATATAATTTTCATATTTTCGTGCAAAAAAGGTTATATATTCATATATTTTCAGGTTGAAATGTGCCTGGGAGGCCTGTCGTTATCAAACATCTTTTACTTATTTAGAAACCTGTTCCAGAAAACACGAAAGTAAAAGCGTCAAGAAGCTTCAGTTTTTGCGTTCAGTATCCTATTCAATGGAAAAAAAAATTAAATACCGTCAAATAGATGCTCCTATAATCCCTAATATAAAACTCGAATATTAAACATTGCTATAGCGGACATTCCATATAGCAGACACCTTTCTACGACAGACCCTTTTCTCGAGGACAAATTACGGTCAAACTGTTTATGCTAAACCCCTGTCTAGTGGACAACTTTCTTTTACGAACACTTTTTCGTAGTCGCGATGTTGTCTGCTATGTAGAGGTTTTTGCAGTACGATATTAAAAATCTAATCCTTACGGGTGACTTCAATTCAGAAACATCAGATGAAGCGATAGTGGTTTCTCCTTCTAAATTTTGTCAATTCTAAGAGCAAACTTCTTTGGAAAACTTTTTCAAATAATCTACCCTCAATTTTATTATCATTATTATCGCCGATGAAAGCCAGAACTAAAGAGTCTTCTTTAAATATGAAACTACTTTTACACATAATTGAATCTCTCATTCATCCATTCATTCATTCATTCATTCACTCTCATTCATTTGTTTTTCTATTTATTCATTTAATAACGATTAACTATTTTATTGTTTTTCTTTTATTAGTTTTTTTCATTCATTTTTCATTTATCCATTCATTCATTTAGCTAATACATTTTTTTTTTTTTTTTTTTTTGTTTCTTTTTGTTAAAAGAAAAAACTAAACAAAATTTGTCATTTTTCGTCGTCTTCAAAACACCAAGAAGAAATAAAGACAAAAAAATTGTGTAAAAAAAGAATACATGTTTACTACATTTTTTCCAATAAATAATATACAGTATATGTAAAAAATAATAATATCTTAGTCACAACTTTCTCAGAGTAAAGAATCGTACCAAAAACTTATATTAATCATGATAGACCAATAAAATTTCATCAATCTACACAATCGTTAAGAGAATGGAAAAAAAACATCTGCCCCTGAGAGACGTAAGAGCGATATAAGGAAGAAGAAATCTATAAAGAAAGACAAGAAATATAATATAAACGGGTGAAAATGAAAGTTGGAAAAAAAAATATAGATCAAGGCAGGTGGTAAAAATAAGAGAAGAAAAAAACATATATGTAAAAATACACATATATAATATTATATAGTAGAGAAAAAAAAGTAGATATTTAACTAAATAAGTATTTATCTTGACTTGAAATTTTAAAATTGATTTAGCTTGATTTAACTAGATATATTTCAAAATATAAAAATATAGCTGTAAACTTAACTTTCTATAATATGGGTTTATACGAGAGTGAAATGATTACATCGAGGACTAAAGCTACATGAAACCAACCATATTTTACACATAGAAAATTGACACATAGTTCAGAAAGATGTCTTTGGTGGTTTTGATAAAAAATGCCACACATCTTCGCGGAAGATATGACAGAATCGCACGTGTTACGTTCAGAGGTAGGTTTTCATTATGACGTCATATATCCTGACCGGCCCCTTCCCAGGTCTTTTTTGATTCCTTATGCGTTATGTAAGTAGGAGGGACAGCAATCTGGGAGCAAGTTGACTCAACACTAATTTGTTTCTTCTTCGCTGTGGGGATTGCTTATTACTAATCAAATCAAAGATAGAGAGAGTTTGTCCTATTATTTTTACAGGGATTTGAAAAACTGTTTTGGGTATAGTTTTCTTACCCTAACCTTAACTTTTTCATGGCCCCCGGCGTCCATTTTTAAGTGAGAGAGCCACGAAGCGGAGTCTAAAAATGTCGCCCGCCATGGCTGGGCGACGAAGAAAACTTTAGCTTTCCAAATGCTCTAAAACGTCATTTAACGTTGTTTTGAGATAATAAAAAGACAACTATTTAACAATAAGATTTCCTTAAAAAGTTCTAAAATAAGAAAAACCATTATTTAGTAAAAAAGTCAAAACCAAAGTCAAAACCCTGTTAGTCAAAACCCTGCGATACATGCAATACATTAAAACCTATCTGAACATATTGTAACTTTGTTTGGTGTGTTTGCTTATTTTGGAACCAATCAAAATCAATTTTCTAAAATGCCTAATCTTCAACCACCTTTATTGGGACACCTTTAAAAATAAACTATAATAACATGGAGTAGCTCCCAAATAATTTTGTTTTAATTTCTATATCAAAATCGTTCCAAAGGCGTCTCTCCTTATATTGCAGAGAAGCTTCCTGAAAACGTTTGATTAACCGCTATATATATGGTTTAAATGTTTTATTTCCATATTTGCTAAGGAAGAAAAACATATGAACTAATCATGTGCTCGACAGTTTTTGAAATTTATCTGTTATACTACGGTATAGTTATAGTTGTCAAAGCTTTTGCTACGGTAATTCCTGCAAAAGGAAAAGCTACACCGAGCTTTAATGTAATTCATTTTTGTCATGTTTTTCAAAATAGCTTCAGGTTCATTAACTTGTGGTCCCTTTTCAATCACTCATTCTTTAACTCATTCGTTTATTAATACCTTTCATCAGAGAGATATTATACTGACATAATATGTCTAACTCTCAGTATAATACATTTCTGCGTGGATTAATTAATAGAATCTTAGTTTCCAGTACTTTATGTCCAGTATTCCAGCTCTTGTAGGGAATGATGCATCAGGGCCCACGCTACCGGGGGGCCAGGGGGGCCATGGCCTCCTCACCTTTTTTCTAAGAATTTTTTTTATATATATATCATTGCACATTGGAAACTATCATAATGATAAATACAACAAGAGCGTGGGCACGTGCGTGGGAGTACATAAAACCATAATACTCTCCTTCAACAAAGTTAAAAAATCAGTACATTTTAGCCAATGTAAAGCAGGCCCGTAGCTATGGGGAGCATGGGGGGGCATTGCCTCCCCTGATCAAAATTTTTTAGGGGCAATGCCCCCCCCTGCAAAATATTTTTTGTAATTTTTATAAGTAGATATATCTTTCTTAGAACGCTTGAAATGAATTTTCTGTTTACTACAAATCTATATAAATATAATTCGCTTGTTTCATACATGTCTCTCACACTTGTACCTGTCATTACAATATCAATTATCATATACTGAGATTAAGAAGAATTTTCAGAATGCATTTCTACGAGAAAGATATCAGCCACACAAACCTGTCCGGTAAGGTAACTAAAAATTCTCGATTGCCCCCCCTGAAAATTTTTTCTAGCTACGGGCCTGATGTAAAGCTGTCAAAATCTCATAAATTTTAGCTAAATCAGTATATGGTTTGGCCCCACGCTTCTTTTAAGAAATCAACCAAATACGTAGCCTTTGCTAGACTTTCCGCTAGCTGTGATTCATACTCAGCCTCTAAACGAAAAAACTTTACTACAGACTTCTTGGGGTGAGATTACCTAAAAATGAAGGCGTTATAAAGCATTACTGCATTATAAAGCACTAAAAACAGAGTTAACTTTAAGCTAAACCAGGACTATCAAAACAGTAAGCTGCTTCACCCACCCCCCGCCTCCGACGTGAGGAAAGCTTACTGCCTTTATTTGGCTCCTCCACTTTTAATTTGGTGACGTGGGCCCTGTGCATGACATCAAAGCTGTGGTAAAGCCTACATTGTACTTTTTACTACCTTCCTTTACTTGTCTGAGGCCACACAAGCAACACCTTTTTCTAAAAAAAAATAATTAAAAATCAGAAATTTCGAAAATTGCTGCTCGAGAAATTCGGAGCTTTTTTCCCTATTGATACCTTGTTTAGCATAAAAATAAAGTATAACAAAATCAAGAACGACTGATTTCTGGTCTAATTAGTTTATTGAAAACTCGTGAGGAAAATTCTCTCGAAAATTTTAAAGTCTTTCAATAGGATAGAAAACACCAGAGAATTTTAGGTCAAAAAACCAATATATTACAAATGAATAAATATTATGACAGAAACTTTAATAACTTTTTTAACACAAGATTAAAAGCATAGAAGAATGATGAAAATTATGGAAAAAAGGGACATTCAATTTTCTTCTTTAACTGAATGAAAAGGACAACTAAAACCTTATTGTTTTAAAAGTGTTTGTTATCTATTTAATCACCATTTATGTTAGAAGTGTTTATATAAAACACCCTTCCAACATCTTTTGTTTTGTTATTAAAACGTGACGCTACTAACAGTAAACAAAATTTCGTTATCAATTTTTATTGAGATTGTAAAAAAAAGCAGTCATAGGAATTCTGCTTTTGATCTTTCAAATTCCGGTTTCTGATGCCGGAAAGTTTCGGGTTTCAGAACAGCGCCCCTTGAGTGGAGTTTGAGGGACGTTTAGAAGTGGACGAAAGGCAAAGTAATTTTTAAAAGTTAAAATCAAGTCTTAAACCTACGTTTCAGTCGAATTTATTTTTGAGTAATCAATTCTTGAGATATAATCAATTGATCCTCTCAAAAAAGAAGAAAAAATAAAGAAAGTTCATTCATTCGCGAATGTAAACAACTAAAAAAGGCCCTTTTTAAAATAATTTTCAAGATCTATAACTCTACAGCCAGATGCAGTTTCAACTATAACGTAGTCTACTATAACGAGGCTAGTAACAGAGGTTCACCGTCTGTCTAGACCATAACCCAAACAATAGAGTTTCAGATAGAACTTTACGGTCCGTAAATCGACAGACAGTAATTTACGGTCAGTAAATTGATTGAAAAATGAATTGAGGGCTATTAACTCTAGAAAAATAATTAATAACAATTACTATTCAGAAAAAATATATAACAAATCAATAATAACATTTTTTTGAAAACATGAAAATCATAAATATTTTGTAAGTTTTGTAGTCTAGTTTTTGCTTTTTGGAGATGCAAACCACGTGGAAATAAAAGCATGTTGATTCCACGTGCGTGGGTCGTCAGTCGTTTTTAATTCCAAGAAATATTTGAAAGAAACATAGTTTGAAGCAGCAGCACTGGAGCTAGTTAAAAGTCATATGTTGAAACTTGTAATAGGATATTTATCGAGTTAATAGATAGCTAGCTAGTTAATGGTGTAAAGCAAGGCAGCATGGTACTCTGCTGAAAATTTAGCCAAATATTTCTTTTAGTTTCTTTCTTTTATAGGAAAGTTCCTTTTTTGCTCAAAAAAATGATTTGATTTGATTTCATTTAAGTTTTTATTTTCATTATAACTTTATAGACCTAGTGTGGTCAACATATTTTAAATCCAGTCAGCCAGTAGTGAAGACTACCGGTAGCTACCCAGTTCGGGCCACTGAATCAAACAAAATGCCAGTGTACATTCCATGTTTTACTCACGCCAAAGTAAAGCAACTGAACTGAAGCTAAGCCAAAAATAGAGAATTTTCCTTAAAGACAAAGCCGTACTTGGACCCTAATATTATGCTCAAAAATCAGTCAGTCAGTGTGCGCCAATACGCTAAAACATCTTCCTACATCATGTGGAAGATCTTTTGCAGATAGTGCATGGAATGCAGACTGGACAGAATGGAATAAAATTCATGGTAAAGAAATTCTGCTTGATTGGGAAATTTTTTTTCTTTCCAACATGGAAGATAAAAAATTGATGTTTGTGCACAGCGAAGCACTGCAACGTGCCATTTCGTTGGTTCAAATGTGAATTCCTCTTAAAGTTTTGACCTAGGTTTACCTACCAAACTTGCAAAAAATTTTTTTCTTCTGAAATATCTGGAATGGGGCCTGAGGAACCAGAAAACATCCCGGTGATTGACAAGAATTTTATGCCTAGATATTCTATATTTACAGAATTAGCATTTCCATCTAACATGTTTCCTCAAGATGCTCTGTTTTCTAGGCGTTTTTTTGCCTACATAACTGCTTGATTAGGAAGTTTCCATCCAATTTGGAAGTTTCTTCCTTTTTGATCTCGTGGCGGGAACTGTTACCATAGTTAATATTGAGGCAGAGGTAGAACTTTTTATTACTTTGCAAATCGATTAGGCAATAGGTAAATCATTTTATTGATCTTTAGCTAGGGATGGCTCACAAATTGGTTATTTGGTTTTTTAATTTGAAAAAAAAAATTTTATGAAATAACATGTCTGGTTTTTAGACAATCAGAAAGTTTCATTTTCATATTAAATTTTGATCAGATCAATTTGAAATGAACATAAAATAAATTCAAAATTTTCCTGATCTTAAAAAGTGTTTTTGAGAATTTTATACTGGAATATTATTGATATACAAACTATTATAAAATGGTGTATAAATTCTGAATTACTCAGTAGAGCATGGCCTTTACAGTAAAATGGAAAAAAATTAATGATGTCCATAATAAAGTCCCTCCGTGATAAAAAAAGAGATGGTAAATGAAAAATATTATATACTGCTAAGCAGTAGCATACCCTGTGCTGGAAAATGTGTCTGGCAAATATTCTGAAGCCCAGATAAAAGCAATTTTGCAGAATAGAAAAATTCTAAACTTGCACATGAAATAAACTTGTGTCATTATAAGGTCTTATTATATCATTTATAAATTTTCACAATTTCTTGTACAAGAGGAATGGAGAAAAAGCACCATCTTGAATAGTGAGCGAAGTGTATGCCTTTGTACTGATGGAAACCAAAGGAACTATAATCACTGACATATTCAGATAGGTTTTGCTACCAGTAAACAGGTATGAGATCCAAAAAAAATTATCTCAAAAACACAATAAAATTTAAACAA
>JANSTP010265505.1:0-10877 GCA_025330745.1 Cladonema radiatum | reverse complement strand
GCAATATATGACAAATCAGGCCGTTCCCTCAAAAAGTGATGACGTCATCACAATGATGACGTCATCACAAATCATTTACCCATAAAAATGTTCCTAATACTTTGAACTTATATTCAGTAAAGTTTTGACTTATTTGCATATTTAGTTCCAGAGTTATCGGGGGGGGGGGCGGTCAAATTGACCCCCCCCCAGGTTATTTAACGCTCAAAAAGCCCAGGTCTGATAGGGTTAAATAGCTTCTAACATATGTGAAGCCAGTTTAAAAGCAGTAAAAAAGCCTTAAAAGTCTTCGAGACACTGTTAGATTCAATGAAACGGATTTAAACGTGTTTGGCTTGTTTAGACATATTTTAAAGACTTTAAACATGCTTTCAGAGAGTGTAGAGCTGCTTAAAAAACTCTTGACAAAGACGAAACCAATTTAGAAGATGGTTGATGGTTATAAGGTCGGATTAGTCCATACACTTTTATATCGTTGCTTTAGAATTGTATCGGACTATCAAAAGTTTCATGAAGAAATTTAAAAGCAGTTAAGCAGATTTAAAATTCATCACAACACTGTTAGATTGAATGATCCACCTTCAGTCGAGTTTTTTGCTTAATAAGACCCATTTAAAATCGCTTATACATGGTTTGAGACAATATACAACTGTTAAAGCAGCATCTAACATATGTGAAGCCAGTTTAAAAGCAGTAAAACAGACTTAAAACTCTTCAAGACAATGTGAGATTCGATAAAACAGCTTTGAACGTCTTTTTTGCTTCTTTACACAATTTTTACAGCCTTCAAACATGGTTTGAGAGACTGTAGAACACTTTAAGCATCTTCTAGCAGATGTGAGAGACTGTCGGACTTAATAAAACGTCTTTAAACATGTTATTGGCTTACTTAGACGTATTTTAAAGTCTTTAAACATGGTTTGAGAGAGTGTACAACTGTCTATACAGCTTCTAACAGATGTGAAAGCAGTTTAAAAATATTAAGATAGCCTAAAATTTTTTTCCAACACTGTTAGACTCAATAACATGGCTCTAAACATGTTTTTGCTGATTTAGACGAGTTTTAAAGGCCTTAAACATGGTATGAGAGAGTGTAGAACCGTTTCAACAGCTTCTAACATATGTGAAGCCAGTTTAAAAACAGTAAACCAGACTTAACAATTTCCACGCTGCCGTTAATCCCAATATAACATCTTTAATAATGTTTTTTGTCTATGTACACGTATTTTAAAGCCTTTAAACATGGTTGTAGATATTGTAGTCCTGTTTAAACAGCTTATAACATATCTGAAGCCTGTTAAAAAGCAATAAAGCAGCCTTAAAAATCATGGCGCCATTATTGCACTCAAAAAACAGCTTTAAACGAGTTTTTGGCTTACTTAGACGTGTTTGAAAGACTTTAAACATAGTTTGAGAGAGTGTAGAACTGTTTAAATAGATTCTAAAGTATGTGAAGCCAGTTTAAAAGCAGTAAAACTGCCTTAAAATTCTTCGGGACACTGTTAGATTCAATAAAGCGGCTTTAAACGTGTTTTTGGCTTATTTAGACGTATTTTAAAGAGCGTAAACAATTCTTGAGAGAGGGTAAAACTGTTTAATTAGCTTCCAACATACGTGAACACAGTTTAAAATCAGAAAAATAGACTTAAAATCTCTTTTCGACACTGTTAGATTCAATAAAATGGCTTTAAACGTGATTTTGGCCGATTTAGACGCGTGTTAATGCCTATAAACATGGTTTTAGACAGTGTAGAACTGTTTAAACAGCTTCTGACATATGTGAAGCCAGCTTAAAAGCACTAAAACAGCTTAGAATTCTTAGAGACTCTGTTACATTCAATAAATGGCCTTTAGACGTGTTTTTTGTTGATTTAGACGTGTTTTAAAACCTTTAAACATGGTTCTAGAGAGTGTAGAACTGCATAAACAGATTCTAACATATGTAAAGCAAATTTTAAAGCAGTAAAACTGCTTCAAATTCTTGTTGACACTGTTAGATTAAAAAAAACGGCTTTAACGTGTTTTTGACTGGCTAAGACGTGCCTTTACACATGGTTTGTGAGGATGTAGAACTGTTTAAACAGATTCTAACAGATGTGAAGCAAGTTTAAGAGCAGCAAAACAGCTTTAAACCGACTTTGCGAAACTGTTAGATTCAATAAAACGGCATTAAACATGTTTTTGGCCGAATTAAACGTGTATTAAAGCCTTTAAACATGGATGGCCAGAGTTAAGGAGTGTTTAAACAGCTTCTAACAAATGTCAAGCCAGCTTAAAAACTGTAAAACAGACTTAAAATTCTTCATGACACTGTTTGATTCAATAAAAGGGCTTTAAACACTGTTTTTGTTTATTTAGACTTGTTTTAAAACCTTCAAACATGATTTGAGAGAGTGTAGAACTCTTTAATCAGTTTCCAACAAATATGAAACCATTTTGAAAGCAATTAAACATCCCTTAAAGTCTTCGCAACACTCTTAGATTTAATAAAACGGCTTTGAACAAACCTTCTGTAGATTTGAACGTATTTTTAAGTTTTTAAAAATAGTTTGAGAGAAAGTGTAGAACTGTTTAAACAGCTTTTAGCATATATAGAGTCAAGTTAAAGGTAGTAAATTAGCCTGAGAGCTCATGGCGACACTGCTAGAGTGAATAAAACGACTATAAACGAATTTTCAGCTTATATGTAAGTATTTTAAATACTTTAAATATCTTTCGAGAGAGTGTAGAACTGTTAACATCTTTTAACATATGTGAAGCCCGTTTAAAAGCAGTAGTGAAGCCTTTAGACTGTACGCGACTACCTTAGACTGAATAAAATGGGCTTAAAAGAGTTTTCGGCTTATTTAGACTTATTTGAAGTCCTTTAAACATGGTTTTAGATGCTGTAGAACCGTTTAAACAGCTTCGAAAATATGTGAAGCTGGTATAAAACTAGTAAGACAACCTTTAAACTCTTTGCGACATTTAGACGTGTTTTAAAACCTTTAACATGGTTTGAGAGTGTGTAGAACTGTTTTAAAAGGTTCTAACATATGTGAAGTCAGTTTAAAAGCAGTATAACAGCCTTAAACTTCTTCGTTACACTGTTAGATTCAATAAAACGGCTTTAAACGTGCTTTCGGCTTATTTAGGGTGTTTTAAAGCCATTTAACATGGTTTGATAGAGTTTAGAACTGTTTAAACAGCTGTTAACACATTTGAAGCGAGTTCAAAAGCAGTAAAACAGATTTAAAACCTCTTCGCGACACTGTTAGTTTCAATAAAACGGCCTTAAAAATGTGTTTTGCTTATTTATGTGTCTTTTTAAGTCTTTAATTTTTGCTTGAGTGAGTGTAGCACTGTTTAAACAAATTCTAACATATAACAAGCCAGTTCAAAAGCAGTAAAACAGCCTAAAGCCTCTTCTTGACTTTGTTAGACTTAATGAAAAGAATTTAAACGTGTTTTTCACTTACTTAGACGTGTCTTAGAGCCTTTAATCATGTTTGGAAAGAGTGTTGAACAGTTTAAACAGCTACTAACATATGTGAAGCCGGTTTTAAAGCAGTGAACAGACTAAAAATTCTGCAGGACACTGTTACATTCAATAAAAAGGCTTTAGACGTATTTTTTGCCTATTTAGACGTGTTTTAAAGCCTTTAAATATGGTTTGAGTGAATGTAGAACTTTTTAAAAAGCATCTAACATATGTGAAGTCAGTTTAAAAGCAGTAAAAAAGGCTTAAATTTCTTGATTACACTGTTAGATTCAATAAAACGGCTTTAAACGTGTTTCTGGTCCATTTAGACGTTTTTTAAAGAATTTACACATGGTTTGAGAGGATGTAGGACTGTTTAAATACCTTCTCACATATTATGTGAAGCCAGTTTAAAAGCAGTATAACTTAATTGAAATTCTTTGGGACACTGTTAGGTTCAATAAAACTGCTTTAAAGATGTTATTGTCTTGTTTAGACGTTCGTTAAATGTGTTTTTGGCTTATTTAGATCTGTTTTGAAGCTTTTCAACATGGTTTGAAAAAGTGTAGAGCTGTTTAAACAATATAAAACATATGTGAAGCAACTTTAAAAACAGAAAAACAGTCTCAAAATTCTTCATGACACTGTTGTATTCAGTAAAACGGCTTTAAACGTGTTTTTGGCTTATTTAGACGTGTTTTAAAGCCTGTAAACATGGTTTGAGAAGGTGTGAAATTGTTTAAGCAGCTCTTAACATATGTGAAGCCTGTTTAAAAAGAAACAACAGCCTTAAAATTTTTCGAGACACTATTACATTCAGTAAAACGGCTTTAGACATGTTTTCGCCTCATTTACACGTGTTTTGAATCCTTTAAACATGGTTTGAGAGACTGTAGAACTGTTTAAACAGCTTCTAACATATGTGAAACCATTTTACAAGCAGTAAAACAGAATTATAAGTCTACACGAATATGTTAGATTCAATAAATTGGCCTTAATCATGTTTTCGGTTGATTTAAACGTCATTTTAAATCTTTACATTTTGTTTAAGTGAGTGTAGAACTGATTAAACTACTTCTAACATAGGAGAACTTAGTTTAAAATCAGTAAAGCAGGTTTAAGTTTCTTCGTTACACTGTTAGATTCATCAAAACGGCTTTAAACGTTTTCTGACTTATTTAGGCGTGTTTTAAAGACTTTACCCATGGCTTGAGAGGATGTAGAACTTATTAAACACCTTCTCACGTATGTGAAGCCAGTTAAAAAGCAGTAGAACGGCCTTGAAATTTTTGGGAACAATGTTAGATTCGAAAAATCGGCTTTAAACGTATTTTGGCTAATTTATACGTTCTTTAAATGTATTTTTGGCTTATTTAGACGTGTTTTAAAGCCCTTAATCATGGCTTGAGAGAGAGTGTAAAACTGTTTAAACAACTTCTAACATATGTGAAGCCAGTTTAGAAACAGGAAAACAGCCTTAAAAATCTTTGCAACACTGTTACATTCAATAAAACGTCTTTAAATTTGTTCTTGGCTTATTTAGACGTGTTATAAAGCCTTTAAAGATGGTTTGAGAGAGTGTAGAAGTTTTTAAACAGATTCTAACATATGTAAAGAGAGTTTAAAAGCAGTAAAACTGCCTTAAAACTTTTTCAGACACTGTTGCATTTAATAAAACGCTTTTAGTCGTGTTTTTGGCTTATTTAGACGTGTTTTAGCCTTCAAAGATGGTTTGAGAGAGTGTACAACTGTTTAAACCGATTCTAACATATATAAAGCGAGTTTAAAAGCAGTAAAACGCCCTTAAAATTCTTGTTGACACTGTTAGATTCACTAAAACAGCTTTAAACGTGCTTTTGACTAACAAAGACGTGTTTTAAAGGTTTAAAACATGGTTTGAGAGAGTGGAGAACAGCTTCAACAGATTCTAAGATATATGGAGCCAGCTTAAAAGCAGTATAACTGCCTTAAATTTCTTCGTTACCCTTTTAGATTCAATAAAATTGCTTTAAACATGTTTTTGGTTTATTTACACGTGTTTGAGAGCCCTTAAGCATGGTTTGAAAGAGTGCAGAACTGGTAAAACAGATACTAACATATGTGAAGCCATCTTAAAAGCAGTAAAACTGCTTTAAAACTCTTCGGAACACTGTTAGAATCAATAAAGCGGCTTTAAACATGTTTTTGGCTGATATAGACGTGTTCTAAAGCCTTTGAAGATGGTTTGACAGAGTGTGGTACTGCTTAAACAGCTTATAACATATTTGAAGCCAGTTCAAAAGCAGTAAAACCGCCTGAACATTCTTCGGGACTCTTTAAAATTCAATTAAGCGGCTTTAAACGTGCTTTTTGTTTATATAGATGTGTTGTGAAGCCTTTAAACATGGTTTGACAGAGTGTAGAACTGTTCAAACAGCTTCTAACATATGCGAAGCCAGTTTAAAAACGGTACAACAGTCTTAATATTCTCCATGACATTGTTTGACTCAATAAAAAGGCTGTAAACGTGTTGTTGGTTTATTTAGACGTGCTTTAAAGCCTTTAAAGATAGTTTGAGAGAGTGTAGAACTGTTTAAACAGATACTAACATAGGTAAAGCGCGTGTAAAAGCAGTAAAACAGCCTTAAAATTCTTCGAGACACTGTTACATTCAATAAAACGCTTTTAGACGTGTCATTTGCCTTATTTAGAGGTGTTTTAAAGCCTTTAAAGTTAGTTTGAGAGATTGTAGAAGTTTTTAAACAGATTTTAAAATATGTAAGGCGAACTTCAAAGCAGTAAAACTGACTTAAAATTTTTCTTGACACTTTTGGATTCAATAAAACGGCTTTAAATGTGTTTTTGACTGACATAGACGTGTTTTAAAGCTTTTAAACATGGTTTGAGAGAGTGTAGAACTGCTTAAAGAGATATTAACATATGTGGAGCCAGCTTAAAAGCAGCAAAACTGCTTTAAAGTTCCTCGTGACACTGTTAGATTCAAATTCTTTAAACTTGTTCATGGATTATTTAGATGTGTTTTAAAGCCTTTAAACATGGTTTGAAAGAGTGGAGAATTGTTTATAAAATTTCTAGCATGTGTGATGTCAGTTTAAAAGCAGTAAAATAGCCTTAAATTTCTTCATGACAATGTTTGACGGAATAAAAAGGCTCTAAACGCGCTTTTTTCTCATTCAGACGTGTTTTAAAGCGTTTAAACATGGTTTTAGAGGGTGTAGAACTGTTTAAAGAGCTTCTAACATATATGAAGCAACTTTAAAAGCAGTAAAACAGCCTTAAAAATCTTCGAGACACTGTTACATTCAATAAAACACTTTTGGACGTGTTTTTGGCTTATTTACACGTGTTTCGAAGTCGTTAAAGATGGTTCGAGAGAGTGTAGAACTGATTAAACAGATTCTAACATATTTAAAGCGAGTTTAAAAGCAGTTAAACAGCCATAAACCTTTTCATGACATTGTTTGATTCAATAAAACATCATTAAACGTCTTTTTTGCTTATTTAGACGTGTTTTAAAGCATTTAATAATGGTTTGAGAGGATGTAGTAACCTTTAAACAGCATCTAAGATATATGAAGCCAGTTGAAAAGCATTAAAGAAGGCTTAAAAGTCCTGAGTACCCTGTTAGATGCAATTGAGCGGCTTTAAACGTGCTTATGGCTTATTTAGGCGTGTTTTAAAGGCTTTAAACATAGATTTACAGGGTATAGAACTCTTTAAACTGAATCTAACATATGTGAAGCCAGTTTCAAAGCAGTAAAACGGCTTTACAAAGGTTTTCGCAGCAATGTTAGATTCAATAAAATGGCTTTAAACAGGTTTTGGGCCTATTTACAGGTGTTTTAAAGCTTTTAAACATGGTTTGAGGGAGTGTTGAACTGTTTTAACAATTTCTAACATATGTGAAGCCAGTTTAAAAACAGTAAAACAGTCTTAAAATTCTTTATGATACATTTTGACTCAATAAAAAGCCTTTAAACGTGTTTTTGGCTTACTTAAACGTGTTTTAAAGCTCTTAACCATGCTTTGAGAGGTTGTAGAGCTGTTTAAACATCATCTAACATACGTTAAGCCATTTAAAAACAAGTTAAAAAGTTTTCGAACTTCTACACGACACTGTTAGATTCAAGAAAATGGATTTGAACGTGTTTTGGGCTTGTTTAGACCTGTTTTGAAACTTGTGTAGAATTGTGTAGAGTGTAGAACTGTTTTAACAGCTACTAACATACATGAAGCCAGTTCAAAAGCAGTAAAACAGACTTAGAACCTCTTTTCAACATTGTTAGATTCAATAACATTCTTGAAAGGTGTTTTTGGCTTATTTAGACGTGTCTTAAAGTCTTTAAACTTGGTGTGAGAGGATGTAGATCTGCTTAAACAGCTTCCAACATGTGTGAAGCCAGTTTAAAAGCAGTAAACTAGCCTCAAAAATCTTTAGCATACTGTTACATTAAAAACGCATTTAGACCTATTTTTTGGCGTATTTAGACGTCTTTTAATGCCTTTAAACATGGTTTGAGAGAAGGTAGAACTGTTGAGACAGCTTCAAACATATATGAAGCCAGTTTAAAAGCAGTAAAACAGCCTTAAAAATCTTCTTGACACTTTTAGATTCAAGAAAACAGCTTTAAACGTGTTTTTTACAGACTCAGACGTGTTTTAAAGCTTTTAAACATGGTTTGAGAGGATGTAGAACTGTTTAAACAGCTTCCAAAACATGTGAAGCCAGTTTAAAAGCAGTGAGACAGCCTTAAAACTCTTCATGACACTGTTAGATCGAATAAAACAACTTCAAAAGTGTTTTTGCCTTATTTAGACGAGTTTTAAGGCCTTTAAACACGGTTTGAGAGAGTGGAGAACTGTTTAAACAACTTCTAACATATGTGAAGCCAGTTTAAGACATGTTAAACAGCTCTCTAAACTCTTCATGACACTGTTAGATTCAATAAAGCGGTTTTAAAAGTGTTTTTGGCTTATTTAGACGTTTTATAAACTCTTTAAACATGGTTTGAGAGGGTGTAGAACTGTTTAAACAGCTTCAAACATATGTGAAGCTAGCTTATAAGCAGTAAAACAGCCTTAAAAATGTTCTTGACACTTTCAGATACAATAAAACGGTCTTAAATGTATTTTTGCCTGACTTAGACGTGTTTTAAAGCTTTTAAACATGGTTTGACAGAACGTAGAACTGTTTAAACAGCCTCTAACATAAGTGAAGACAGTTTAAAAACAGTAAAACAGCTTAAAACTCTTAATGACATTGTCTGATTCAATAAAATGGCTCTAAACGTGTTTTTATTTTATTTAGACGTGTTTGAATGCCTTTAAACATGGTTTGAGACAGTGTAAAACTGTTTAAACAATTTCTAACATATGTGAGGCCAGTTTAAAAACAGTAAAACAGTCTTAAAATTCTTCATGACACTGTTTGTCTCAATAAAATGGCTTTGAACGTGTTTTTGGCTTATTTAGACACGTTTTAAGGCCTTTAACCATGGTTTGACAGAGTAAAGAACAGTTTAAACAGCTTCTAACCTAAGTGAAGCCAGTTTAAAAGCGGTAAAACTGCTTTAAAACGTCTTCATGACACTGTTTGACTCAATAAGACGGCGTTAAACGTGCTTTTGGCTGATTTAGGCGTGTTTTAAAGCCTTTCAACATGGTTTGAGAGAGTGGTGAACTGTTTATACAGATTCTAACAGATGTGAAGCCAGTTTAAAAGCCGTAAAACTGCCTTATATTTTTTCGAGACACTGATAGAATCAATAAAGCGACTTTAAAAGTGTTTTTGGCAGATTTAGACGTGTTTTAAAGCCTTTGAAGATGGTTTGACAGAGGGTAGAAGTGTTTAAACAGCTTATAACATATGTGAAGCCAGTTTACAAGCAGTAAAACCGCCTGAAAATTGTTCGGGACTCTGTAAAATTCAATTAAGCGGCTTTAAACGTGCTTTTTGCTTATATAGACGTGTTGTAAAGCCTTTAAACATGGTTTGACAGAGTGTAGAACTGTTCAAAAAGCTTCTAACATATACAAACCAGTTTAAAAACAGTAAAATAGTCTTAATATTTTTCATGACCCTGTTTGACTAAATAAAAAGGCTTTAAACGGTTTATTTGGACGTGCTTTAAAGCCTTTAAAGATACTTTGAGAGAGTGTAGAACTGTTTAAACAGATACTAACATGTGTAAAGCGAATTTAAAAGCAGTAAAACAGCCTTAAAATTCTTTGAGACACTGTTACATTCAATAAAACTCATTTAGACGTGCTTTTTGCCTTATTTAGACGTGTTTTAAAGCCTTTAAAGTTGGTTTGAGTGAGTGTAGAAGTTCTTAAAGAGATTCTAACATATGGAAAGCGAGTTTAAAAGCAGTAATACTGCCTTAAAATTCTTCTTGACACTTTTGGATTTAATAAAACGGCTTTAAACGCGTTTTTGACTGACATAGATGTGTTTTAAAGCCTTTAAACATGGTTTGAGAGGGTGTAGAGCTGTTTAAACATCTTGTAACATATGTTAAGCCAGATTAAGACCAGTTAAAAAGCTTTCGAATCTCTACACGACACTATTTGATTCAATAAAATGGATTTAAACGTATTTTTGGCTTATTTAGACGTGTTTTGAAAACTTTAAACTTGGTTTGACTGAGTGTAGAACTGTTTTAACAGCTACTAACATACATGAAGCGAGTTCGAAAGCAGTAAAACAGACTTAAAACCTCTTTTCAACATTGTTAGATTCGATAACATTCTTGAAAGTTTGTTTTTTGGCTGATTTAGACGTGTTTTAAAAGATTTAAACATGGTGCGAGAGGATGTGGATCTGCTTAAACAGCTTTAAACATGTGTGAAGCGAGTTTAAAAGCAATAAAACTGCCTTAAAATTCTTCGGGACACTGTTAGATTCAATAAAGCGGCTTTAAATGTGTATTTTTGCTTATTTAGACGTATTTTAAAGTCCTTAAACATGGTTTGAGAGAGTGTAGAACTGTTTAAACAGCTTGTAACATATGGGCAACCAGTTTAAAGGCAATAAAACTGCCTTAATCTGCATGGTGACACTGTTAGACCGAATAAAACATCTTTAATCGAGTTTTCGGCTTATTTAGACGTATTTGAAAGTTTTTAACCCTATTTAAGTTGTTTGATTTATGTTAGAATCTGTTTAAACAGTTCTACACACTCTCAAGCCATTATTAAAGTCTTTTAAACACGTTTAAATCAACAAAAAACACATTTAAGGCTGTTTTATTGAATTTAACAGTACCGCAAAGAGTTTCAAGGCTTTTTGATTGCTTTTAACCCTATTTCGGATGGGGGGGGGGTAAATTTTACCCCGCCCCCCTTCCAAAAAAACCGTTTTTTTTGAAGAACCCCTCTTGTGGTTGATATCTTTGCATTAAATTTTGACTTAGTG